>JAJJWW010001345.1:0-48824 GCA_023531295.1 Papaver armeniacum
AATTCCAAATACTACCTGCATTACAAACCTTTCAATCCATCCACATTCAACAATAATTGCTTCAATCAATTTACATCAACATTCATTCAGTTCTATTAAGAAAGAATACAAATTCTTCTAAGTACCAAAAAAAAATTCCAAATGAATAAAAGTGTTTACACATGTTACACTTTTCAAAAAAAAAAAAACCACATGTTACATAGCTACATTTTCTTCTCTTAAAAACTCTAAGGTTCTCAATTTGACGGCATTCTCAAATCTCAAGTAAATTACAGAACTGGAGGATAATGAATAAAAAGAGAAACAGATCAAAGTTAGAAGTCGCATCTATTTGTGCATTTTACGACCAAAAGATAGCAAAGCATACAGTTGCAGAAACCTGGACCATGGGTTTTGGGGTACTGTCATCCATGCACTTAACCACGTGCTACTCATAATTCGGAGAACTTCGGTTGATATATAGCAGGTAAAGAGTATAATAACAACCCATAAGCCTCCATCGCGTTCTTATACCTACAAAAGGTTTACAATATCATCATACATAATCCGGTGGGAAATCTTCGGGATGGACTACATACCACACCCACCGTATAGTAGTAGTAGGCATCGCCTTACTAAAGATTATTTTAGACTCCTTTTGGATGGACTATACCAAAGAGATTTATCATAGAACCGTTCACGGTAAAATATGCATAGGAAGGTTGCGATGTCTTGAGCCCCCTAAATTTGTTATCAAAGACACCTTTGCTAGAAGAAAGTTCCATACCGACAAAAGAACAGGAAACAATATGATGCAAGTCTATCATATAAGGAAGATGTTTCAAAATCCACTTTTTCATGGACAAATCTAATACATGTGCCTCTGATAAGTTTGAAGTTCCTTGTAATACGTTCCACAAGCAAAAGGATAAATACAAACAAATGAAGGAAAAAATCACCAAAATTATGATTGTATCCTCAATCTGCTTTGTGCATGGATATTTGTTTTAGCATGAAATGTGGATGGACATGAATGTTTACCTAGTCAATTCTGTCCACAGGGTAGAAAATGAAGTTGATTTGTGACAAGCACCCTGGTTACGCCTTGCAATTCTTCTTTGATACATTTATCAAAAACCTGAAAATTAGTGATGATTTAGTTCCAAACAAAAACTCTTTGAAACGAAGTGAAATGATGAACTTTGAAAGGGAAGGAAGGAAGTTTCCATATATATTATTACATATGATTTCGAGGGCAACATCGGATGCATTTTTCTAGTTTTTTTTTTTTTATTGTTACTCTGAAAGGTGTATGTTGATATTTATTTTTGATAATTTTTTACTTTTATGCCAATCAAATTAACATATTCAATGAGTTCTTTCTGCAAGAGGTTAGGAAAAGAGACAATGTACGGACCTAACCAAACATTTTCGAAAAATGAAACATATTCCATTCACTCAGTGTTGTGTTATTTGTTTTCCAGTAACAGCTGCTATTACTACAAAAAATTAGAAGAAATTGTGTATTACTATTTAACAACCTAGATGTATGACCATCAACAGAAATTGCGTTAAAACTGCATTTGGATGTAAGAGGACCACAAACACTTCATTGATCACATACACCCTTATAAAAAGAGTCTAATCGTTTTTGTTATCAACAACCCAAAAATATTACTGTATCAAAAGATGTGATTACCTGGCGACCAACATGAGCATCTAGAGCACTTAAGGGGTCATCAAATATGTAAACATCAGAATTAGAGTAGACTGCCCTAGCCATGGAAACTCTTTGCTTTTTCCCACCACTAATATTCACACCTCTTTCTCCAATCTCTGTGAGGTCACCACCCTGATAAAATAAAGTGTGTGAGACAACAAGGATCGCAGACTACAAATTACAAAATAGAAGAATAAGGTGTAGAGAGCATAATATATGTCGGGACAGCAGCTTAGACAAGATGCATCACAAAAACATTATCCCAAGACATAATACTCACAGAAGTACTTCGAGGTCGTGTTGTAAATGCAGCCACACTTATTGCTTTCGCATAGCGTGCAGATATGAACGGAGAGCCAAATAATATGTTGTCTCGTACCTGGTAAACATGATTTTGGAGTTATTAAAAGGATAGTGGACTTGGCCATATATGTTACTGGGACCTGGTAAACATGATTTTCTAAGCATGAATACTAGCTACTTATACATGATACGATGTGGATTACTTCACATGCAATTCAGACACCTTCAAAGCTTCAACAAGCAGGTGGAGAAATCAAAGAGTATGTACAGTAATACACATCTTTGCATTCCTAGAAAGAGTGTGTACTGCAACACTTTGCTTTCTCCAGGGAGTGAGTAAAAATTACCGAAAAGGTTCTATCACATCATGAGTGTCTCTCCACCTCTATCTCTCTCACACTCTCTAATTCCGCTTTTAGTGAGAGATAAACGAGAGATTTGAAGCTCTGAACAGCTAACCTCAGCAACACTTGTCCCACTCTCATTGCGTTATCGGTCCGGGATGCACAGAAATGATGCTTAACAGAATATAAATGGTTCAAAAGAACAATTGATGCTATCATATTAAATGGCTCAATAAAAGGAAACTTATTGGATCTCGTCATATGCTTCTCACTTTTGACCATTGAATTATTGTTTTATAGACAATTATATACAATCTACATTCCCCAAGATTCGAAAGCAAGAACTAGTACCTGCCAGGTAAAAGCTTTGCTATTTCTGCCCATTGATTTCCATAAACCCGATGGGCCCTCACAATTGCAAGTTCTTCATCTTTGGTCCAAGCATCTTTTTTAATATTTGGGTCTAAATGGTTGTACCATCTGTAAAACGGGAAATAAATTAGTTTCCATGGGACATGGCAAAACACACACACAAACACTATCTGATAGGGGGGATTAAACGATCACTTATGAACATAACCTAGTGGAAATCCATTACTAGTCGTTTAGGTTACCTTTCTCGGCATTGCTTTCCTATGCGACCTGGAATGGATTTTGCTACTGACAGGACCATTTAATGGGTCCAGACTTGGATACCAAACTCAATTAGTTTCCTATCTTCCGGAAAAATAAGGGAAAGCAACAATTATGTTTAGCTCAAGGATACATGTGAACCGATAGAAATAGAAAAGGATCGGCACCACACCTCCGAGGGGACCACCGTCCCTTATTTACGTCGGGATTAAGAACCTTTTGCCATCGATGCAGAGACATTGAACATCCGTTCGATTATGTAAACTCGCTGCACACACAAATTATCATAAGTTATTTAGTTAGCTCTTTCTTTAAATTGGAATATGATCCATAAACACCATCTTTAGCTATTCCGCACAAACAAAAGCTTCTTGTGATTATAAACAGAAATCAATATTAAGTGCATAATAGCATTATAAAGAACTCAGGGCATGTGTCTACTTGAGCATACAATTAAAACTCTAACCCAAAACCGAAATTAGGCATAATTTCTGGGTCTTTGCCAACTAATATAGCTGTAGGAACACTAGATTATATAGAGACAAACAAACAAACCTATCTTCTTCCAATGTTTTCCCTTGTAAACCTCGACCCATTTTCTCAAATAATCATCCTGCAATAACAAACTCAAAATTTAGCGCCATAGATCGTGTAATTAAGAATCCCTAAAACTGCATTATAACTACAATCACAAACATATCAAACAAATGACTCAATTGTTCATCAAATAAATACAATGACAAGTTCAAGCACATCCACTAGACCATGATACATACAACTCAATCACCACAGACCCCCCCACAAACACTACAATTGATTCAATCGCGCACAAATACATCGACAGATTAAAGAACGTCCAGAGACCATGACGAACAGAACTCAATTCACAACTAAGACATATGCGTTTCGATTTGGATGTATGGGTTAAGAAATAAAGGTTTTGATTTCAGGGTTATCACCTGAAATTTTAGCCAATCGATCAGATGATTAACCCAATCGAAACCCTAAAATCTGAGAGGGAAGAGAATGAGAGGCGGGAGGAGAAAAAGAGAGAAAGAAAATGAAAAATAAGAAGATAAGTCGAAGATTGAAGATTATTGAAGAGGATTGAGAGATTTCTGTGAAGATGAAGTTTCACTAGGGTTTGAAAGAAGAGAGGCAGGAGCAGAAAAGTGAAGAGAGAAACGAAAAATGAAAAAAAAGATTTGTCGATTTTCTTTAAGGCAATGTGATGAAAATTTGCAAGCATGTGAATGGCATACGTATGGGAGGAAATATCCTCAAGTATTACTATCTTGGGTGGAAACATAATAGCACGTATGTGAATGGCACACGCACATTCTAAAGGTGTTACCAGCCAAGTGTGACCAAAGCGTGTGATCGGCACGCCTATAAAAAAATTTCATAACGGCTTAACCTGTTATTTAATTTTTAAAAAATTAGTAATGGCTTGAGCTTTGTTACAAATTTTTTAACGGCCATTTGTAACGGGGAAATTTGTAACGGCCCATAAGCCGTTACGAATGCCTGTTACGATTCCGAGAATTTGGTGTAGTGTCTTTGAGAGACATGACAATCCATTAGCAGGTGTTGGCAAGATTCCTCAACAGTCTTACACATGGGACATATAGGCTCAATATTACTAACTACTTTATGAAGCTTATCCCTTGTAGAGACACAATTCTGAATAATTCTCCATACAAAGTGAAGAACTTTAGGAGGAAGTTGTACTTTCCATAACTTTTTCTAGGGAAAGTTAATAATGGGAGTGTTAAGATCTACTTGAGATTCCTGCAACAAGATGTTATAAGCAGATTTAACAATAAAATTCCCATTTCTAGTACCTAACCATCTTAATTGATCTTTACCTATCATAGGTATTCTAATCCTCAGAATTTGCTCAACAATATCATTAGAAAATAAGGCATGTAATAGATGAAGATTCCAATTTTTGGTATCGTTATCTATTAACTGAGAGACCTTAGTCATATGACTAGAATATCTATCACTAGGCACCTGTTTTTTTAGACTTGGCACCCAAACATCTTTCCAAATGTGAATATCATTACCATTAGCAATTTCCCAACAGGAGTTTTGTTTAACAATCTCTAGACCATGACAGATCCCTCTCCAAATCCATGACCCATTGTTGCTGATGGCATCAGACAAAGGGTTGAAATCAGGAAAGTATTTGTGGGCCATAATTTGCACCCATAATGCATCATGTTCATTAACTAATCTCCAAGCAAGTTTAGTAAGGAGAGCCTTGTTGAATTGTACTTTCCTAATGTTTAGACCACCTAAATGTTTTGGGCTAGCTACTACATTCCAAGATTTAGGGAACCATTTCCTTCCATTGTTGTCCTTGTTCCAGAAAAATTTCCTTTAAACCAATTAGACTCTTTATATTTAGTCGAAAAATTGTAGTCGGGTTAACGTCGGTTGGAGTAAAGAAAAGAGAAGAAAACAAAATAGTTAAAAATAAAATTAGAAATTAGAAAAATCTCGTTAATTAATTAAGTAAAAAGTTTCAAAAAAAAAAATAACGAAATTAGAAAAAAAAAAAAATATATATATATAAGTAAATTAGCTAGTCAAGATTATTTAAATAATTTAACTAGCTTTAGTCATCCTTTGTCAAACCCACGCTAGTAATGGTAAGCATTTTGTATGCCTCAAAATATTAATGTATGTTTCTAAAGAGGATTCTCTAAATTTCTTTGATTGAGGGGGAGCTTCAGGCAGTGCCCTGATTTTTAAAATTTTCCCCTCTCTAAAGGAACGCGCAATTGGGGGATAGTTTTATTAATTGGGGGATACAACTAAAAAGACAAAAAACGGGATTTAAATAGTAAATCAAGGTCACCCCCTATCCATGTAATAATACTAATTCCTAATCTACCCCTCATTAGTCGGGTTTAGTGGCTAATCATAATTAGTTATGTTAATTGATTAGTTTGAAAATAATTAACATAAATCATTATCATTTTGGATAAATCATGATCTTTTTGAAGAGATTAGTGACCAAAAAGATGATCGTGAGTTTTCACGTTAGCAATAAACATATCTTTTATGTTCGATCTTCTCCTGATGTAAATTTCGATTTATCATGAATGCACCTAGAAAATACAATGCCGGCATTGAAATAACTATGAATACCATGCCGGAAAAACCAAAACCGGCATGATATTCATAGTTTTTTCAGTGCCGGTTCATTGTATCCCCCAATCTTACCATTTGTCTACTTTGTTTACAAGGTGCACAAGAAACGGGTACTCCCACCAACAATGCCGGCATTGATCATTTTTTATCGAATACACCGGCACCAACTGCCGGTTTACTGTATCGGTCAACAAACAATGCCGACATCAGGTTCTTAACTTGGCCAAGAGGTGGCGTTGGAGAAGACGAGTAAAGTGTAGATAAAGACAAGCATTTTACTAACTATTTTGTAGCCAAACCTATTCACAGTATTACATTATTGTCCATACATATACATTCGTCCTATCTTGAAGTCTCTTGAAATCTTTCGCGTCTCAATTCTTACTAAGTTGATCGAGATCGTTTAGCAACCATTAGTCAAACATAAAAATATGCTGGTGCACAAATTGGGGGAGAAAATGGTGTACAAGTAGCATGATTCCTCTGGTCTTGTATATAAAAGAGATGAACATATATACTACTACTTTCGGTAATGATTGATCAAGATCTGCATTCCAAATACCAGCCAGCTAGCTTGGTATCTAAAGTGCTAAACAGTCATATTCAAACATGAGATTATAAGCAATGCCGGCATTGAAAACCAAATGTCGAGCATGCCGGCACTATTTTCTTAAAATCTCACAACGCCGGCAGTGTAGAACTTTACTCCAGAAACTTCAAATTTTAAAACATATGTTCCGGCATATTAGTTTATAATATGAACAATGTCGGCACCAAATATCGGAATGGTCTTCAAATCAGTACCGGCACCAGAAATCGGCATGGCATTCATACAAAATACTATGCCGACAAACTGATACCAAAGGCACAAAAAAATCGGAATTGTCTTCAACTAGAAATCAGTACCGGCACTGGAAATCGGCATGGCATTCATCAAAAAAACAATGCCGACAACCTCTTCACTGCCATATATCAATTTTCGGTGTAAACACCGGCATCTCAGGTTATTTGTTTGTTGCCAGTTCAATCTCCTTCACCGACTGCAGCATCGCTGCACTTGATTCCAACACCCATTGACCACACAGCTGAACTATCTATTACAGACGGAACCCATGTCTTCAGCTCCACTGTTTGTTTCCTCTGGCACACATTCAATCCAAGTATGACTCAGTCAATTAGAACCACTAGCCACTTCATCTTCTTGTCTGTATAAGCCATTGAAGTCTTCCATCTTCGCTTCATCTTGCCATGTAAACAACACCAGCGACCATCCTCAGCGAGAAAAGGTTTCTTCGGAGGAATGTCCAATCTCTATGTAAGTGATGCGTGTCGTAGGTGCAATCAAATTAATATCTTATTTCCACTCAATTAAAAATAATATAATGGAAGTCAAGTTCGTTCCCACGAAGAGCATGGAGATTTAGTTGTCAAAAGTGTCACAATGAGGGGTTTTGTTTTAGATTTAAAAGATAAATAAACAAAGTATAAAGGATTAAGTTGTAAACAATATGGAGAGAGATGATCGAGGAATCCTTCTTCGTAACTAAATATTCATCAAAGTAGTATATTCATCCATTCATCATTAATTATCACCAACCGTAAGATATCAGGTAAGCTATGCTATCTCCAAAATCCCTTAAGCCACTGGACAATAGGTACGCTTAGTTGTCAGAGTCTATTCGTCTGAACCACCTTGAGGTACGCTTACAAGATGTAATTCAGTCGAATGTTTTATGGTATGTGAATTTAGGTTTAATCCTAGTAGTTAGACTCCATACGCTCGGTCTACTTGCTAGTGTTGTGTTTAGCTTTACGGAATCCCTCCGCAAGGTCTCACGTTTTCTACTTGTGAAAGAGTTATTCAACAATTACGGATATCCTAATCCTTACTAGCATTAGATTGAGTTAACAAATATATTCAGTTGGCTACCTAAACAATCTATCAATCAATCATATTCATTCTTAATAATAAACACAAACGATAATCATATGAAGAAATCAAAACAGATTCATATACTAAATCAAATCATATATAGTACTTAGAATCCATCCTCAATCAAATAATAAATTAGCTAGACATAATGGAGTTTTATCATAAACAAATCAGAGAGAAAGTAGAGTTCAAACTACAAACGAAAATAAGCTTGAGCTATGTCTCCTGAAGTCACCACGAACTCGAGCTATTTGTGCATGAATTAAACTCCTTAAGCTTTTGGATATTCTGTCAGGACTTTCCTCGAACAGGTTGTGGGTGTGAAAGTGAGGGTGAGGAGATGATCATGTAGGTGTTTATGCGCCTCTATTATAGACTTTTGCTCCTCCAAATTCGAAACGGATCAATACCCAACTCTCCTTAGCCGACTTGAACTCTAAAAACGCGGCTTAATCTTCACCATTGATCACAAAAATCCAACGATAACAGCACCACTTGGTAGCTGTTTTAAAGCTTTGAAACTTTATCTTAAACTGAATTCTAGCTCAAGTTTCATCTTCCGAAGATAACCCAACCTCCACCAATGCGTACCAAAGATTCATGTTTATCCGAGTTCTAAAACCACCACTTAATCCTCTTCATCCATTTTTTCCATCAACGGCAGCACATCAGTTTCAGAGATGATTTCTCTATCAAGTTTCGAGCAGCTGCACCTCCTCAAACTCCCTGTTTTATTTCTTGGAAACTCTTCCTGGATATAACCTATCTTCCAATCAAACTAGGACTCCAAAGTCTTACAATCCCAGCATTTTACTAACCACCAAACCGATGGCAGCAAGCAAAAATAACTGGTTTCTCGGTCAAGCTATCGGCTGCAATGGAAACCAACCCACTCGAGCTCCAACTGCAACTACCCTTCATCATTACTGTCGATACTAGCAGCAACAGACTCGCCTCCATTCCATCACCGATGGCAGCAAACAACAACACCTCTTCTTTTCTTCATAGTTGAGACAGAACTTAAACCCATCACCAATGACTACGGACTCGAGCTCGTAACCAACAATGGCAGCAACGTTCACTGCCATTTCTTCTCGGCTTCATGAAACCAGACTTCTTGTCCTTTGCCAATGACGACTCCTGTTTTAGTTAAGCTCGGAAACAGCTAAAACCCGTGCTCAACTCCATCACCGTTATCAATGATAATATCTTCATCACGGCCATCAATGGAAGCAATCCAATTTGGGCTTCATTCCCTTGTTTCTAAGTTTCTAACCCTTCTCTTCTGCCTTCGTAAACATTTCTTATACCTTCATACGTTTATATATCGATAACCAGTCATCAGGCCATATATCACCGTCTTGACGAACTGAAAAGGAAGAAGATAACTCGAGCGGGTTTCCTTTGTGTTCTCTCTGTTGTAGTCCATCATTCAAACCCCAAACGAGAAACCATTGACCCTAAAACTCCAAAGCAAAACTCGAGACCGACTCTGTAAACACCAACCCATCAAAGCCGATCATGGTTGTCGGCATTCTTTTATTATGATGACAAAGCAGTTCTATCTTCCGTTGTTTTGTCTTCATCAACCATTCAATTTGGTCGAGCATCAACACTTCCATCAGTTCATTCCCCATTGCTTCCATCAATCGCCCGTGATCATCGCAGACACTTGAGCAACGAGATATCCATGCAGACGTCTAGTATGGAGAAAGAAAAATACGCGCGCTGTTTTGAATTTGAAGATGGCGTCCCTAGTACATCCGCGATCGCCTTTAACAATATTTTAAATCCGGTTTCCCCCTTTGTAAAGACTTGACTACCGTTAGCGATTTCGTGAACTTGACTGCCCCATAACAGAATGGATACCCCTTAACGTACAAGGGGTTGCTAATAGCACTTGCCCTTAAAATGACTATTTTACCCTTGCATTCGTTCAAGTTGTTGTTTTGCTCATAACTTCTTCATGCGAACTCAGAATGACTTCGTTATTTCGCCATTGACTCCGTCTTCTCGTCCTCTACAAAATGAAAAGTAGAAATCTTGTACTTGAATGAGTTCCACTTGGTCTTTGGCTCTTCTCCACTTGTAGCTAGCTTCTTTTAGTGCACAATTAAGTGCCAATTCATTTCTTTTGGATGATTCACCTAATAGAACACAAATAAGAGAGAAGAAGCGTAATATACAATAATTTGCAAGAAAATCAACAATTACTAGCATGAAATTGACACCAAATATATGTAAAATATGCACTTATCAGTAAGCACCAATGGAAACCCATTTAGTAGCATTACTTCACTCTGAATACAACCACCTTTGGGTGTTAAATGATATTTTTCTATCGGTTTTACACCTTCTGGTTGCGTCAGTGGGTACAAATTCACGTCGCTGATCGACGGAAACATTGAATGCAATATTGATCAATAGTAAAACGGTAAAGTAATGTGCAATTTAGATTTAACTAAATCTTAGATACAAGCCGGCATTGAGTAAGAAAACACGAGCATCATAGGCAACATCTCCGACATTTATATTTCATAATAAACAGTGCCGATTGTAATGAAATTTGATCCGGAAAATCTCGCTTTGTTACTAACTCATTGTCGCAGCGATATGACATTGCAAAACAATACCGGAATAGTTTGCCGGCATGGCATTCATATGAAATTCAACGCCGGTTCTTATTTCCGGCATGCTCGATAAAAAAAGGTTCAATGCCGGCACATTCACCTGACATAGCTCATAATTTTTAATTTTCCTCATGCTCTTCCCGCGTTGATTTTTACTTGTTGAGCATGCCGATACTATAAGCCATAAAGAGTTGTACGATGATTGATAAGAATAGCACATATATAAGCCGTAATAACATGTGTATACCCAATCACTCTACAGATGGTTGGTTGTGAAAGCACGTATCAATCTGAAAAATTACCAATTTCAAACAGATTGTTTGGATAAATCTCTGGCAGCACATAAAGATGCCTAATGGACAATAGTAAAGTAAACACCGAATCCATTTGACCATATGCCCTAGATGCAATACTGATACGGAAGTAGCAGATCACCTTTTAATTCATTGTCCAACAACGGCCTCTTCCTGGAACATCCTTTTCAACCGACTTCAAAATGCACCAAACACCAATCCCAACACAAACTTCAATTTAAATCCACAAACAACCATATCCCAAATCCTCCAAAGACCCAACATCAACATCTATAATTTCCTCAAAGTATGTTTCCTATTCGGACACTATGGCTATCCGTAAATGATCGATTTACCAACAAAAACAAACAAATTCAAACGAAATCGTGGGTCTGGCACAAAAACTACAACAAGAATATTTTTGGGCACTGCACGCTTCACCACCAATCATACCAGGAGATACACCAACACTCAACAACACGATAACAAATAAAAGAACAACAACAATATTGGTAGGTTGGTCCACTCCGAATCTCAACTGGGTTAAGATTAACACAGATGGAGCAGCCAGAGGACATCCAGGATTTGCAGGAGCTGGATTCATCTGTAGAGACTCTAATGCACGAACTTTAATAGCTATGGCTCAACCACTAGGAATTACGACAGCACTAACTGCAGAAACATGGGCCTTACTATTGGCTTCAAGAACAGCATCAGAGAGACAATGGCCTAGAATCCTATTTGAAACAGACTCGGAGAACCTCCTGAGATTCATCACATCAACTACCGCGCCACCTTGGCACATAGCAGGAATGATCGAAGAAATAAAGTTGAGACTTAGGCAAATCCCGCAAGTCGCTATACAACACAACTACAGGGAAGGAAATCAAGCAGCGGACGGATTAGCAAACCATGCAGCGGATGGAAGCCAAGCAGCAAATTTCTCAACCAAAATTTGGGACCAGGCAATCCCATTTTTTATCAGTCACATTTTATTTCAAGACTCTGTGGGTACCACATATCCACGACAAGTTGTAAACTAAATTTATAATAATAAATTTTATGCTTCAAAAAAAAAAAAATAGTAAAGTAAAGGAAGAATGTAAATGCCAGTATACAGTCATACAAAATAAGCTTAGCACAGGGTGTTCTTAGTCGCCAGATGAAAAAAACGAAAGAAACTAAATTACTAGGGAGGATTGGACCCGTCTCTAACAGTACTTATTTGAGAGAGAAAGGGAGGGGGAGAGAAAGGGTGAACTTTAGTAGGGGCGAAGAAAAGTGAAAAATACAATTTGGAGGAAGACGGCATCGAATAAGAAAACACGAGCATGCCGACCACCTTTCCGGCATTTACATTTTACAGTAAAACAATGCCGTCTGTTGTGAAACTCGATCCAGAGAATTTCGTTCTACTACTAGCTCACTACCGGCACTGATATGAAATTGCGAAACTATGCCGGAATTGTTCACCGGCATGGTATTCATATGAAATTATATGCCGGTTCTTGTTGTCGACATGGTCTTCAACATTAAGTCAATACCGGCATTGAATTCATATAGAATTCTATGCCGGTTTTTGTTTTTGGCATGGTATTCATATAGAATTTTATGCTGGTTTTTGTTGCCGGCATGGTCTTCAACATTAAACTAATGCCGGCAACAGTGATAAATGAAACTTTTCATATAAAGTTTGCGATTCTAACATAAACTCGCTACTTAAAATCAAGTACTTGTTCCGCTTTTGGATTTGATTTGCATGGAGGCATTTTATTAGAATCGATCGATTAATGTATAAAAATTCGATGATTTTTTTTTCGCGGCGATTAAAAGTTGCCGGTAGAAATAAGGAAAGGGGATATGGTTTTGATTTTTGTGTTTTTAGGATTTATATATTTATTTTAGGTTCAAGGGTATCGTAGTCATTTCAGTAGGATTTTAATTAATGTAGAGGGTAGTTAGTACTTTCGCACCAGAAAAATACCCCTTAACAGCCACTACTGGTTGGGGAAAGTAATTCATATCCCCAATTAATTTTTTTATCCCCCAATTGCGCGTTCCTCTAAAGTCCGCCCTGATTTTCCTCTATGTAAAGTCCGCCCTAGGAGATGAAACAAACGGTAAATCATTTAATTCCATGGTCTCAAAAAAAATATCTGTAGGTCCAAAACCATTTCACGTGATATGGCTCTATCGTTGAAATTATAACAAATACGGAGCATGTAGTTTTTATATTAGTGAGAACAAGACAAACATGCGGATTTCAGTCACTTCAATCAAATAGTTATGATCACAAAAGAGATTATCAACCATTGTTGCTTTCTTCTTTATGTGTAATATGATTCTTGTCAGTTTTTAACTTCAGATTCGCTTGTTGAAGGTTTTTGAAGTCTTAATAGTTTTTCTTATTTTTTCTTTTAGTTTTCAATGGTTTTCTTCTTTATTTCTTATAATCAATCTTGTTCTAATATCATGTTGGTTTAATCTGTTTTGCAGATTTCCATAGCTGATTCCGGTGTCGCTCCCAGTGGTGGTAATCAGTAGTGATTATACTAGTTCAGATTCCTGCTGTTTGTCACAGTAGTGTTTGCCTTAAGTAATAGTAGTATTATTGTGATATCATCCTCTATTGTGTGATCTCAAAAGGTCGTTTTGTATCTGGTATTCCATTCCTCATCATTGCTGCAACAAAAATCCTGTTCATAGACTCCAACTTTCAACCATGTCTGCACTTAGATCTATCACCTCCAAACTCCATTCCGATCCAGTTAACTTGTTTGAATCGGTAAAGCTCCATTGCCGTGATTATAGCCCTTTCAGAGGGAAAGTTTCTACCAATTTCAAATTCAAAAATCTGGTCTATAACTGTCGTCCGGATATTATGTTCCATTCCCAACATATATGGAAACAAAATTATTCTCATCAATATAAAAAATTCCATAACCCGATAAGGTATCCAACTTATAAACAAAACCCTAAACCCCTAAGGATAACTACAAGTGTCCATTCCTTTACCAAAAATCCCTGTGATACCATGTCTTCTCAAACCGATAATCTGATTATGAACCCAAGCACAAATATGCATCAGACTGGCGATGTCTCTAATCCCCTTAGATCACTAAGAAGAATAGTTGCCTCTGCTGAAGCTCCGGCTGATAATACTGATGGGTTTACTTTCAGTCTTCTTGGAAAAATAATCTTCAACAAACCACTTGATCATGAAGACATTAAGAAAGAAATAAACAATCGTTGGAGAAGTTATCGTAGGTATGAAATCATCACGAAAGGGACAAACCTGTTTCTTTTCAGATTTCAGAGGGAAGATGCTTTCAATGGAGTTAGGACGAAAACCTGGGATATCATGGGATACTTGTTATCTCTAATTCAGTTTAATCCCAACATAGCTATAAATGAACACAAGTTTGAAAAGCATATCTGGACTATGAAGTTGAGAAACCTGGGAAATATCATTCTTAATGATAGATTAACTACTGAAATATGCAAGGATATAGGGAAAAAGGTCAATCCAGAAGGCAAAAGAAGGCAGCCGAGAGGCAGTGTCACAAGCACTGTGTATATCGAAGTTAAGCTCACTGAACCACTTAGACGAGGAGGTTGGTATATCACCCCAAATGGCCAAAAGCAATGGGTCATTTACCACTTCGAAATGCAACCTTATGAGATTTGCAAAAAATATTGGGTTGTGGATCATGAAGACACAAACTGTAAAAGACTTTCTCAAGAACAGAAGGTGGAAGCCATGACAGAAGCTGAATATGCAGTTTGGAGTCAAACGGAAGAAGGAACAAAATTTCTGGCTGCCTATATAACTAGTGAGGATGCAAATATAATGGATGTTGGGGTGGAACCAGCCAGGGGTGTAAATATAGCCTCTTCATCGACTACTACATTATCTCTTTCTCAAAATGAAAGAATTGTAGATCTAGAAATTGAAGATGCAGAGTTGAGGAAAAACAAGCGAACTAGAGAAACTAGTTCTCAGATTAACCCAATAAACAATATTGTCTTACCCCATAACCCCAATCCTTTAATCACACACAACAACCCTATTTTTCAAAGTGCTAGTAACGGAGCTGAAGGAATCCTCGATTACAATGAAAATAGGATGGAATACCAATTTAATTCAATGGATGATAATCGCTCTTTGGCATCTGATAGCGCAGAGTCTGAACATAATGGAGAAGCCTCACGGAATCACTATGGAAACCCTGCAATTGATAACCAGGTCTTTTTTCTAAACCCTAAATTGTTTTTTTATTGTTCTTCTAAACTTAGGTTTTATTTAGGAAATACACCAATCCTTTATTTCAATTCCCTGATTGTTAAGCTTAATTTTAGGAATTTAAATTTAATTTTTCAGTTCTGTTTTTTATTGTATTGTTTCCCCATCCTTGCCTTAAAGTATCTGTGGCGTGTTATTGTCTTTTGGGTGTTTAAGTGTGCTTGTTGTGTTTTACTTACCCTCTCTGTGTGTCATTCACAAAGCATTCCTAAGTGGCTTACTGAGCTCGGTTTAGCTCATTCTCATAGGCCTAATATGAGAATTCTGTCATGGAATTGTCAGGGTTTCGGAAACCCCACCACTAGAACTGCTTTGTGGAATGTTATTAGAGCTCAAAATCCAGACATTGTTTTTTTATGTGAAACAAAAAATGATTCTACAAAAATGGGTAAATTTATGAGAAGATTCAACTACCCTAACAATTGGGTTTTTCCATCTGTTGGTCTCTCAGGGGGTATTGCCTTAATGTGGAAGAGTGGTTTTAATTTTGAAATAGTTCAAAACACTGATAAAATGGTTAATGTGATTATCTCTTTTGATCCTTCCAAACCTGAGTTCATTTTCACTTTTCTTTATGGTTCTACATACTATGAAGAAAAGATGCAACAATGGAACTATATTAAAGAAATAGGAAACAGAGCAGACCACCCATGGGTTATCATTGGTGACTTAAACATCACTATAGAACCTCATGAAAGATCTAGCTTGTCTAGTCCTACAACTTCTTCCATACCTGAAATTAAAACTATTATTGATGGTGCTGATTTATCTGATCTGGGTTTTATTGGTTGTCAATATACTTGGACTAATAGACAATCTCCTCCTAATCTTATTAAAGCTAGACTTGACGGGGCTTTGGTAAATGGTTATTGGCTGCATCATTATGGAAATTCAAAAGTTTTTCATATTGATTCAATAGGCTCTGACCATCTGCCAATCCTCTTGGTTACAAACCCTAATTCTAACCAAGGGAAAAGACCCTATAGATATTATAAGTGTTGGTTTAGAGACCCAGCTTCTCATGAGGTGATTAAAAACTCCTAGGACTTAGAAGTTAGGGGCTCACCTGCTTATCAATTCACTAATAAACTCAGAAATGTCAAGTTTGGCCTGAAAAAATACAACTTAGAACACTTTGGTAATATTGATCATAAGGTTCGAGAGTTAGAGTTGGAACTTCACACTCTTAGCTGTCAACCAATAAATGCTCAAAATGCTGAGAACATTAAAAATGTTGAAATTTCTCTTGAACATTGGCAAAAGATTCAAGAGGATTTCTATGCCCAAAAATCTAGGCAGGATTACATTAAGAATCATGATAAAAATACAAGCTATTATCATTCTTATGCTAATAGAAGGAAACACTTTAATCATATTTCTGCCCTTAAACTTAGTAATGGGCAGTGGTCTAGTGACAGGAACAACCTCGAAGACCTGCTTATTTCTCATTTCAGTAGTATTGGAACTACTACTAATCCCCTGCCTAATTTTGATGTTCTTAATTGTATTGACCCTTGTATTAGTGATCTGGATAATGATAAGCTTTTGAGTCCTATCACTTTAGAGGAAGTTAGAGCTACAATAAACCAGATGGCTTCATGGAGTGTACCAGGACCTGATGGTTTCCCACCAGGTTTCTATAAGCAAAACATGGAACTTCTGATTCATGATGTTTGGCTCATGGTCAAGAATTTCTTTGAGACAAAACATATTCTCAAAGAAATGAATCACACTTTCCTCAGCTTAATCCCTAAAATTAATAATCCTTCTTCTCCATCTGATTTTAGACCTATATCTCTTTGTAACACTAGTTACAAAATTATCTCTAAAATCATTTCAAATAGGATGAAACCTCTGCTAGGCAAAATTATTTCACCATTTCAAGCTGCGTATGTCCCAAACAGACATATTCATGACAATGTGGTGATTGCCCATGAGCTGGTTCATACTATGAGAAGGAAAAAAGGAAAAAGTGGGTACATGGGTCTTAAATTGGACATGTCGAAAGCTTTCGACAGGGTTGAGTGGTCCTTTCTGTTAAGCATCCTCAGGAGATTTGGTTTTTCTAATGACTGGTGTGATATAATATATCAATGCATCAGTACAACCAATATCTCTATAATGCTCAATGGTACTCCATGTACTTCTTTTAAACCTACTAGAGGCTTAAGGCAAGGAGACCCCCTGTCTCCTTACCTTTTCATCATTTGCATGGAGTCTCTATCTAGATATCTCTTGCAGGCTGAAGAGACTAAGCTCATTCACGACATTAAGGTCACTAAAGATGCTCCAAGCATCTCTCATCTGTTCTTCGCAGATGACTGCCTTATTTTCAGTAATGCCTCCCATGTAGAAGCTGATAACTTAATGTCTCTTATCAATGATTTTAGCTCTTGTTCTGGCCAGGTCATTAATTTACAAAAATCTGGTTGCTTCTTCAGTAAGAATTGCAAACCAGATTTTTGTGTTTCCATCATTAGTCAGCTCAATATTAAAAAGATTGATCTTAAAGAAAAATACCTTGGTATTCCTCTCTTTATCGGGAGATCAAAGAATGAGGCCTTTGTTCACCTAACAGATCACTTTGACAAAAGAGCTGCTAAGTGGAAGGGGAAACATATGACACAATCTGGTAGGTCTGTCATGGTTAATCATGTTTTAAAATCTTCTCCAACTTATCAAATGAACACTTTCTTACTTCCTGATGACATTATTTATAAAATGGAGAAGTCTCAGAGAGACTTTTGGTGGGGAAAGAACCAGCCAGGTGGCAACTACCCTTTAGCTTGGGACAATATTTGCTGTCACAAACTTCAGGGAGGTCTTGGGTTTAAGAACCTAAAACACTTTAACATGGCTTTCTTAGCCAAAACTGCCTGGAACATAATCCATCATTCCACTGATTCAGTATCTTTGTCATTCTAAAATGCAAATATTTTAGACATGTGAATGCTTTACTTCATCCTAGGACTAAAGATTCTTCTTGGGTCTGGAAATGTATCTGTAAAGGTCTAGAATTTATCCGCAATCATTGTATTTGGGAAGTGAAGAAAGGGGATAACATTAGTGCTTTTAGTGATACTTGGATTGAACAAGTTAGCACCCCTCTGTGTCTTGCTTACCCCAACCCAGATCTTAGAGTGTCAGACTTTATCATAGCTGAAACAAGACAATGGAATACTGATTTGATCAAGTCTTTCTTTACCCAAGAGAACTGTCAGAAAATACATAATATCAAATTACCTTTGACCGGTAATGATAGATTAGTTTGGCCTCACACTAAGTCAGGAGTCTTCTCTGTTAAATCTGCTTATAAAGTGATTTCCGCTGGAAATATGTCTCCCATAACTCAGCAGCAGACAAAGACTTACAAAGATCTTTGGAATACCCCAGTTCTACCTAAAGTGCATCTTTTTATTTGGAAATGTGTTAGAAATATCCTTCCAACTAAATCTAGAATATGTAGATATTCTTCTTACCAAGATGTTTTTTGTCCCCTCTATGAGGATAATATGGTGGAAACTCCTGACCATCTGCTTCTTCAATGCTCTTTTTCAAAAGCTGTATGGGCCTTAATCCCTAATGGTCATCTTGTCTTACATGATGCTAATTCTGGTTTGGATTTAGATACTTGCTTAAGAAAATGGATTTCTGCAAATAATGACATGACTATGATGTGTCAAATCCTCACCACTGCTTGGACTATCTGGAGAGATAGGTGTTTCAAAATATTCCAAGGGAAAGTGTTGAATGCTGTCTCTACAGCAACTTATGCCCTGAAGCTTGCTGAAGAGACGATTCAGTCAAGAACAAGTGACATCCTTCCTCATATAACATATTCTTCATCTAATCAGCAAACATATATGAATCTGCCAGATAATTATATGATGTTATATTGTGATGCTTCATACAAGAAAAACTATACTGATATTGGCATTGGTATTTATCTTGTTGATGATGCAGGGCACTATAGAGGTTGCAAAACAGTAGCAGGGATAGCTAGAGATGTAGAAGAAGCTGAGTGTTGTGCAGTCCTTGAAGCTGTCAAGTGGGCGAGAAGCCTGGATTTGGATAAAATCTGCATCTACAGTGATGCACAAAATCCTGTCTCTTATTTAAGAAATAAAGCTAACCAGGTTAGCTGGTTTAGCAGTACTATCTTAGATGATAGTCTTTTTATTTTGAACAATTTCTCTTTCCATGAAATTAGACATATCAGTAGAAACTCTGTTTTTCTATCAGTAGCTGATGTTGCTGCCAAACATTGTAGGCGGTTCAGCAGTTCTGAAGAATGGAAGGAATCTGCGCCTCCATTCATAGTCCAGATGTAAACTTTTGCTTTATTGAATCTACTTATTTTTCCTAGCAAAAAAAAAATCAAATAGTTATCATCCTATGAAATGCATAATTCAATTGTTCTCGGCTGGCTTGGATTCATCTGTGAAGGTGTTATTGTTCTCGGCTGGCTTGGATTCATCTGTGAAGGTGTTCACCGTAGTTTGCATTTACATGAATCTTCCTCCTTAAAGGTCTTGACAAATAAATCTCCCACATTAAACGCTGATGAAATCCTCGCTTCCTATTGGCCTAGAAAGGCCTTTTCTAATGTAGAAGTTATGGTGAGGACACTTGACATAACTCTATTGGTTGTAATAATTAAAATTTTGTTACACTTTGTTTACATAAGCTACTTAACTGTTCGTTAGTAACAGTGTTGACAAAAAAGTAAGTGGACAATACTTATGTCAGAATTTAATCTTAAATAATTTTTTACACCGCGTTTACACCAAAACTTAACTGTACCTTAGTAACACCGTCAAAAGTGGACGACACTCGCATCCAAATCGTTAGAAAAGAAAGAGGAAAAAAAAATCGGCAAACTCTTGGTTTCCCATTTAATTAAGAGGCTGCGAAAATAACTGGTTGTTGTTAAGACCGGATGGGAGGAGCCAACCTTGTATGGTAGAGGTACGCCTCCTTGAAGGGGCAACCAGGGGAAAGATAAGGCGGCACCCTCCATTAGGGAGCTGATAAGTGTCTCAAGAAGGCAATGTCATGGGACTTTATGTTCGCAAGAATATTTAGGCCTGTCATATTGTCGCATGAAAAATATCATGCAGAGGCAATAATACTATAGAAAAGATAAGACGAGATCAATGGGTCAGTACATGAAAGTGTAAGGATGTCCTGCAATTTCGTCGCAAGACGGCAATGTCATGGGGCTTTATTTTCGCAAGAATATTTAGGCCTGTCATATTGTCGCAACAAAAATCACAAGAGAAAAAAAAAGTTAAGGCAAGATCAAGGGGTTTTTGCATGCAAGTGCAAAGACGTCCTGCGATTTTGTCGCAATGACAAGAGGTGGCAAAATAAGACCTTTAACTAGGAAGGCAAAATAAGACCACATAAGAGAAAAAGAAAAAAATGAAATCTTGGAAGAAACCAAGAAATATCTAATTGCGAAAATACAGCAGAAACAGCTGTGAGACTGAGGCATGAATGCATGTTGCTATTCAAAAGTAACTTGCTTAATCTTTCATTTGAATACAAATAACAGAGGCAAGTATGGGAATGAATAGAATAAGAACATGTTATTTGTCTCCATATGATAGATTTACGCACGCATAAAATGAAAGATTGATGATATATTGATTAACCATATTACAAAAAAAAAGAATTGCTTTTTTAATATGTGCAGAAAGGAACAAAAAAGGTGGAACTTACATTTGAAGACTCAAGAAATTCACAGCAAAAGATTACAAAGATTGGAGATTAGAAGAATGAATGTGCATATATTACAAAAATAGAAAGAAAGAAACAAAACTATTTCTTGTTTGACTCCTCTTCTTCATCATCTTCATCAAATCCTTCTTCTTCTTCACCTCCATCAGATTCATCTTCTTCACTAGCATCACCTCTTTTAAATATCCAGAGGAGGTGTATTCTTGGGGATTTCTTCTAAGAGGCAAGGATATGTAGAATTAGGGATGTTATTGTCGTCGCAGACCGTCTTAATAGTCTGATTGCGAAAAAGAATAGTGTCATTCTTAAAGTTCGCAACAAGTAATCTTTAGATGACTCTTGATCTACAAAGATTTATCATTGCGAGAAGAAAGATCCTTTGCGAGCTGCTCCTTTTCGAGACTCAAGTTCTTCAATTCTTTTGAGAAACCTCCCTTCACCACGCAAATATATAACAATGAATCAGCAACTTGATGACAATTTATGAAAGACGAACAATTAATAAAGAAGAACAGTTAACAACCTTCTCTGTCAGAAATCATATCCCTAACCAAGGCCGTGTGCTCAGCTTGAAGACTAACATTTACACCTAAATTATTTCTGGCATCATCTAGAACTTTCGCAGCCCAAGCGAACTCATCATCATTATTTATGAGAAGAAGGGAACGAATTTGATTCTCTCTTTCTCTAAGTATAGCATTTCTGCGGTTAGAATCATCTCGTTCAATTTGAACCTCAAGAAGAGTTTTTTGGAATTTCGCTAACGCTTGAGCACCTTGACTAGCGATGCGATCTTTATCATCTATGAGATCACTGATTTTGGTTCTTAAAGTAGTTATCTTCTCTTTAGAATTAAGATAGAAACGCTTAAATTGGTTGGCTAAGCCCAAGCTGGATCTATGGTCAATTTCTAAGAGGCGAAGTTTGGATTTGAGTTCATTTATGGGAAGAGATTCAATCTTGTCATTTGAAAAACTATTTAAGGAATTATTAAGGTGTTCAAGGAGGGTATTATTATCCATAGAATTGGGGAATGTGTGAAGGAGAATGGCTTCATCAGAAAGATTATAAACGTCTGCGAAAATGATAAGTTAGATGAGGGAAGATAATGAGAAAATAAAATAAAGGAAAAATGAAAAGTTTCATACCATAAAGTTGCTTATTGGCATCCTGAAGACTAGATATTTTGTCCTTTTGAGAAGAAGAATCAGCTTCCAGTTGTTTGTTCTTCTCGCGAAGATCAACAACTTCAGCTTCCAGTTCTTCGCTTCTCTTGCGAAGTTGAAGATTCTTCTTTTCGATAATACCACGTCTCTTTTCCAAATCAGAGGAAACAGTGAAAGAAGCTTTCCCAGACTGCAAAGGAAAATAAAGAAATTGTCAAGATATAGTATAACTTTAAATTATAATTATGAAGAAAAAGAGAAATGAAGGCATACCAAGATACCAAGAGAATTCAGAAAACTCACTACACCATTTTAAGGGATTTGCAACCCAGATTCGCAACGGCACTAGGTCCGTTGCGAAATTGCCGTTGCTAATCCCCGTTATATTTTTCGCAACGGCTAGGATCGGTTGCGAATTTTGCAACCTCGCAAGGAAGGTTGCGAATTGCAACTGTGCTTTGTTCAAGCATGTGAAGCGCGTGTGCGGTCGGAACACTAGAGCAGATAAACACGCCCCAGTCAAACTTGGGTCAAGTCTTCTTCATTTTTTTTCCACCCTTAAGCCATATCTACCTTATATCCATTTGCCTTTCGAGTTTTCTTTCTTATTTTTTTCTCCGCCTCATCTCTCTTTCATCTTCTCTACGAAGAACCGAAGCTCTCACTTCTTCATCTCTCTTTCATCTCAAACTGACCAAGGTACTTAACACCCTAAGAAGACGATCCAACCGTGTTTTTCTTTCACCTCCACCTTCTCACTTTATCCGCTTATCTTTCTCCCCCCTTCTCACTTTTTTTCTCTCGATTTTATTTCGAGAATCGAGAGAATCATCGAAACATCATTTCCTCTTTGGAGAATCAACTTCATCATCAGCAAAGCACCATCAACAACATCATCTTCTCATGATTTCTTCCTCTCTCTCTATACCGAAGACTCAGAATCTTCCAACAGAGGAGGTAATAATCAGATTTTGTTTTTGATTTTTTTCCTCCAGGTTTATCTGATTCGTGTGTTGTTTTTTGATTGATGGGTGTTACTCGTTTTTGTATGATTTATTTGATTCATGATCATCAAGTTCTTTTATGACTACGGATCTAGGGTTTTGATAGATTAAAAAAAATAAATTATTTCACTAATTTCTAGGGTTTATGAGTTCTGAAATTAAAGTTTCGATTGGGTTTAATTTCTAATGTTGTTGAAAACAGGAAACTAGGGTTATGCTAATTTTGTTTTTGAAATAAAATTGATTGATTAAATTTCAGTTCAGATGATAACGATTCAATTTTGTTGTAGTATGGAGTTGGATTTTCTCACTTATTTGAAAATCTAGCTTGATTGAAGTTGTTCCAGTATGCTCTAAGTCGTATCCATAATGCATCTATAAATATTCTTACTCTTGATGAGAAGGACCAGACGTCGTGTCTTTGAGGAGAAGCTCTTCTTGAAGGATGAGCAGTGTATGGGCTTTTGGAAGAGATTGAGAACAAGCTTTATTATGTCTTGGCCTTGGTATTTGAGAACTTACTCGGCATCGTCTTCGGACACTAGTCTTCAAGTATGGAATGGCAAAATCCATTCATCACCCCCGTGTGCTAATCGGCAGAGACACATCGGGTATACTTGTTAATCTTTTTATCCTAAGTAGCAAGTACAATTAGTAATGTTCTGTCTATGTTTGATTACAAGCTAATTTTAATTGAATTCAACCAATCTTTAGCTATTGATTGTGTGGCATATTGAACACCTTCATTTGTTCTTTTGTCATGCTTGATAAAACATATTAAAAATGGTTTGGTTTGTAAAGCTAGAATGATTTGTTAATTATCTTTGATTCTTTGAGTGAGTTGGATCTCATTGTTTTTGTATCTTGTAATATTTTCTAGAAGTAATAGGTTTCATTTAGGGTGCATTTGCGGGATAAGTGCATTGCCATTATTACCATACGATGGTTGATTTTAATTTAGTCCCGATAAGAACAATTAAATTATATAGTGAATGTATCAGTTTCAACTTAAATTCGAGATTTTACTATTTGCATTCTTTAATGTGAATAAGTTGTTAATCCGTTGTATGCATTCCTATTTCTTGTATGTTCTTATGTAATAATTATGTGTCTAAAATCTAGTGTTGTTTGCTTCTTCATTTTGGCGAGAAGAAGGTCACCTTGATTATATAGCGAGAATCGTAGGATTCTTCGAGAACAGATAAGGGAAAGCCATACATCACTGTAAAGTGGTTTTGAGTTGTAGAGACGGTAAGTGATGTTAGGATTAGCCGATTAGGAATACTCATATTTCTTTTGATTGGGTCGTGTATCTGTTTTAATAATTTTGTAAGTTTTGGATGTTTTGCGGGTCATTAAAGACCATTACGATAAAATTGAAGCTAACCGTGTATTCTCTTCGACTCCAAAGATGACATTCCATTGGAATGTTTTTTTGAGAAAGTTACAGTTGTTCAAGCACCCACAGAAGTATTGGTTCTTTTGTTGTTTTTGGTTTGGTGATTTTTATAGAAACTAGAAACTAATTTTTGTTCTAACGGTTTGTTCTCGGGTCCATGGGTATCGATTTTTTACGACATGTCATACTCGGAGGAGTTTTGCACATTCCAAAACTTGTGCATAGGTAATAAGCTCTATGTATTAAGAATACGGCACTTCTTTGTAATTCTTGTTTTTCTGGGTACTAACATATAACATTGTTCTTTTGTATAAAATGGACATGCTCGCCGGTACATCCTCATCCGAATTTCAAGCGAAAGAAGTCTTGAAAGTGGTTCGAAAGTGCAAACATGTGATTCTCGAAACCGGTTCGACACTTCTTGACATGTATCTTTGTTTATGTGGTGGGATGTCCAACGGCCTTTGCATGGGTGCGGTTGCATCCGATGTCAACCTTGTTACTAAGTAAGTAGTGATACAAATCTTTAGTGATTCTGACACTTGTGGCATAGTACGAAATTTAAGTATGTTGTTAGAGATGGGCGGTAGATATGAATGAAGATGCAGTGACAGTCTTCGCTATAACCATCCGAAACACAGGTATGGTCTTTTCTTCTCATTTTAGAATACATGTATGCGGACATTTAATTTCCAATTGATTTGGTGAGATGTATGAATCTACGAAGACTTCTTGCAATCTGCTAATTAAATAGAAAGATCTTTGTGAGAAATTCTCACTGTTGGATGCCGAAACTATTCCAAAACAAATGTGCCAAATAAGAACAAAGAAGTTGAAGATGTAGAATTAGAAACCCGAGACACGTCAACCTTATGATGGCGGGGACTATGAAGTGGAAAAGATCATTGGAATTTTTTATGGCAATAATCCGGACATGAACGAAGGGCTTTTTGAATTACACTACAAGGTAGTACTTTTGCAATTTCCAATACCTTAACACTTTGTATTTCCTTCGTCTACTCTTACCGATTTCTTCTTGTATACATTTATTGATTGTATTGTTTGGCCAATTTTCTAGGGCGCCAACTACAGAGATCTTCCTAGAGTTATAGTTGATGACAATAACGTCGCACATCTTGATCCGGAG
Organism: Papaver armeniacum; assembly: GCA_023531295.1. Taxonomy (NCBI): domain Eukaryota; kingdom Viridiplantae; phylum Streptophyta; class Magnoliopsida; order Ranunculales; family Papaveraceae; genus Papaver; species Papaver armeniacum. Next base: position 25,759 of record JAJJWW010001345.1, read on the forward strand.
AGGGACAGAGTATTCATTATAGGATCTAAGAAGCCCTTTGGTAAACGAGATAGCGGTCTTAATCTTTTTTTTTTTTTTTTTTTAATTACTATAACTAGGTATTAAACGTGGATTTATCAAATGAACATATTCTTACATATAGTTTGCATTGCTACGGGTGCCAAACTATGCGATAAGCTATTGTAAGGGAAAGTCAAAAAAGTGAGAACTTGTTTCTTCATTGGTCGATTATCTTTAGTTTAGGAGGATCATACGTAGCTTATCTTATTTATCATGTCTCCGCTTGAATTTCATGCCTTTTGGAAGGCTTTGGTGGAACGAGATCGTGTCAGCCGTAGTGGGGAGGGCTGAACCCCATAACCCGGGGGTGAACCTACTTTTTATTTTTTGTTGCAAATCTTGTTTTTAATGGAGTGTTTTAAGCTTAAATGATTAATACTATTAACTAAATGATGAGAACAGGGTATCTGATGTTTACATATGGTCTTTACGTTACAACAGTAAAATAAATTGTGAGAATGGCTCATGATTTAGGTGTTGTGCATCTTATTTCCATATGGCCAATGCCTTCTTTTGATAATGGTTATCAATTATTTGACTAATTGTGGGTTTTGTCGATTATCTTACACCCCGAGCAAGACCAGGGTTTTATCAGATTAGGAGAACGCCTGTCTCCAAGGCTTCCCCGATTTTTATAGGTTCTTTGGGGAAATTAAAGAGGTATTTATATGGTTCTTGATCTTTTGGTTTTCTTTTTTTCTTTATATTTCTTTTCGGTTTTCCTTGATGTGTATCTAATTATTCGTTTTACTTAACGAGTATATCCAAGTTGGCAATGCGATTTGCCGTGCACTCGTTGGAAGAGCTCTTGGATTTGCTCTTGGGAGGGCCGTAAACAAAACTTCCGATGGACAAGGTTTTGAGCTTCCTCCTTTCTTATCCAGATGAACAAGATCTAAAACAGGTTGAAGTTAAATTCTGCAAAAATGGTTCCATGACTACAAACATCACATTTTTTGACAACATCTCTTAGAAGGGCCGCCTCAGGCACATGTTCCACTCGTTTCTAAACTTTAGATTGTACATGTATAATGTAGTATCTCCTTATAGAGATTTAAGTTAGAAGAACTTAGGAATTTGAACTTTTCAACAAAGCGAACTTAGGAACTAAGTATGTTTAAATGTATGTCCATTAAATGAATGACATAGTTTGTATCAAATACTCATAGTTGTTGTTAACTTCAATTGAAGAATTCTTTTTCATAATGGTGAATATGGAAATGAAAGTGAATGAATGTGTCATGGTTTGTATATCTGTGGAATGTTTTGAATATGGGCTGGGTAGCGAGGGGGTAAATGTAAGGGGAATGGATTTTTGACCAGGTCAATGAAGACTTGACCTTTTTTTTGTTGTTGCTAAAAATTAGCAACGTCATGTTCTGTTGCTAAATTTGAACTAGAACCAATAAATTAGAACCGTAACCGATAAAATTTAGTTCGGGGGAGGGGTATTCTGTAATTAGCAACAAATGCCTTCGCAACAGCGGACTTTGGTTGCGAATAAACAAATGTCCGCAACGGCACGATGAGTTGCGAATCCCCGTTGCTGACCAAGATTCGCAACGGAGCTTATGCGGTTGCGAAAAATGCAACAGGTGTTTTGAAAACGTCACTCTAAGTTTGCGACACCCGATCAAGCAACTGCCGAGCTTCGCTGCTAATCCCTAAAAATGGTGTAGTGACTAGTCACTGATCTGGAGACCCCATGAAGAGAATCACCACCATCTAATAAAGGGGCATCACAGATATTCACAAGAGCTCTGCATGTGCCAGTGAGATGATCATCTACGATCCCTTGCATGGAGTCAGAGAAGATGCTAGACAGTTGTGCCATAGAAGATTCGGGTGGAAATTTTCCCTCGCGAAAGATGTATCAACATCATCATTATCGTCATCATCAGAGCTTTCGCCAGATTGAAGATTTGAAGGAGAGGGAGAGTGAACTTTTCGCTTCTTTGAGGGTGGAGCAGCAGATTTCTCCTTGCGAAGAGAACCTTTACCTTTGCCTTTGGCCTTCGCAACCTTAGATCCTCTTTCTTCTTCAACAACTACAACACCAACCTTTGCACACAAATGAAGATAAGAAACAGAGGCAACAATATTGTTAAAAGTATAAAAAATGTTTCTTACTTCATATGTGATGGAGCGTAGAGCAGATAAAGTGCTAGCCTTCCCAGTCTTATTATAGCTCGATCTCAGCTTTTTAATCTAAAATTTTCGCAAGAATTAGAGAACAAGAAAGTAACAACAAATGAAACATTATAAAGTGAGCAAGATTTGAAGACATACTTCTTTCGCTTTCTCGGGCCAATTAAATACCCAAGGATGATAAGTGGCGAGATTCGCAGGAAGCACATTTGAACCTGAAATATAAGGTCCCTTCAAAACCAGTGGAAAGACGCACCATCTGTCGTCTTTAGAGTGACGAGGATTATTATTCTTGCCAGAATGCCAATCAATGTCCTGCATAAGTATTCTATCGCTGGCAACATTTTCTTTCCTCTTCAAGCGAGCACCCAGCGGAGTCTTATCATTTTTCATGTTTATTACTTCATAATTCTCAAAGAAACTCTCCACGGTGTATTTTTCGGCGAGTATTTCTAAATCCTCATATTTAGGATCCCTAACTTCTTTTGGATAGAGAGATCTTTAAAGGCGCACGGTTGGCGAATTCAAGTATTAAGCGAATGCAGTCCCCACTTAATTGGTGATAGGTGTAGAATACACCTAATTTACTATCTAGTAGTTTATGATTTCTTTGCTATTTTTCTTGTAAATTATGTATTTTACGCTTGTTTTGGTTTTATAGCTATTCCGGAGTCGAGACGGAAGAAAAAGAAGAAATCACTCAATTTGAACAAAAAAGGGCAAAAAGGTCATTTCACCAAGGAGGAAGCACTATGGAGCCGGCCAAGGTTAAGGGAGGTCAAAGAGCTGTCCCTTATCCAAAAGAAGGGAGTGAGAATAGCACATTTGGGGTGTACTTATGGTGGGTGTCTGAATCCACCCACACCCTAAACCCAAGCCCACACCCTAAACTCTGACCCAAGCTCACATACCCGGATCCATAACCGTACCCGGATCCAGACCCACTTCACAAACACTACCCTAAATCGAGATACCTTACTCTCATTTTTCACCTGAAATAAATTAGAGAGAAAAGGAAAAAGAGATCGAGATCTTTGCGCCGGGCACTAGCGTGAAATTGAGAAGTGGAAATTAGGGTTCGATGATTGATGGCGGGGAAAGAGATGAGTCGATGCTTTGTTGAATACGAGAGATGGAAGAGAGGGTTGAAATCGATTGAGACGAAGAACGACCATGGTTGCTTTTGTAGATCGAGAGATGGGTCGGTGGCCTGATAACTCGGAGAAGAAGAGAGATTGAAGATGGGTCATACAAGGCAACGGAATCAAAAGAGATGGAGATGTGTTGTTTGTCAAATTAAAATGAGTTTCGATCTAAAGAAGTTGCGGTCAAGATTTAGTGAGCGGAAGCGGATGGGTTTGAAGAGGAATTGATGTTGTTAAGATGGGTATTCCTCCTCTGCCGTCAATTGAAAAGAAGAAGGAGGTTCCGTTGTTTTTGAAGCTTGAGAAGAAATGAACAATTAGGGTTCTGTGGAAGGCAAGAACTGTGAAGTGAATACAAATGGAATTTGATCAAAATGGTGGCCCGAGTTGAAAGGATTGATAGAAAATGGTTTTAGGTATTGCCTTGCAATCGATTCAGGGAAAGAGTTAGAGCTTCTTTGTTAAGAAAGCGAATTAAGACCAGGTTATCTCGGCAGAGAGATGCAGTTGAGCTTGTGGGATGGCGGTGAAAGGATTTAATCTTTCGCATTGCTATTGTGACTCGGTATAAGATGGGATTGTAATTGGAGAACACAAGAGAAGGTTTAGTTGTTGTTGTTGCGAGAAATTGATGAAGGTGTCTAAAGCTACTGTACGAGGATGATTGTTTAGATGTATGTTAGGAAATTGTTACATGGCATGGAAGCAAATATGAGAATGATGCTGCTGATGCAATGGAAAGATGGGTGGCGTCTGAGGTTCAGAGTCTGATATGAAATCAGCACAGGGAAGAAACGAAGTTCAAAGTGTGCTGTTGGTGCCGAGTTCATGCATATACGGTGGTGATTGAGAAACAAATTTGGAATGGGAGACTGATTTGAATTTAGAAGGATCCGAGTTGGATGGTCATGGAAATTCAGATCGGGCAACAAAAGAAGATGGCAAGGTATTGAGAAGTGGTGTTGTTCCGGTTCACTTTGTGGTGTTAATTGAAATTCCAGGGTTGTGCAATGAATGGATGAAGATAGTGAAATGCGTTTCAGTGGATTATGTTGCGAGCAAGAGCGAGAGTCGGGTGCAAGTTGAGTGTGGTATTGTGCAAGAGGATAATTGGTGTTAGTGTGTTAAGTGCGGTGGTCTTGAGTGGCAGGGGAGTGAGTTGAAGTTTAATGGGATGAATTAGCGGGTGGTTGAGGCTTAAGTGAATGCATTGCGAGATGGAAGTGGCGTTAAGGCAGGCTAATTGGAGATGAATAAGGATCTTTGCTACGGTGTGATTGAGTAAAGGCCTGGCATTGCAGTGAGAAGATGGAAGATGGTGGATATATTCTTTCGCCGTAAGATGAATTGGCCAGGATGTATGAATGATTTTTGCAAGAAGAAGCAGAATGGCGGTGAAGATAGTGGTATTAGAATGGATGAAATGGTAGAGAGCCATTATGGCCGGAGCAGCGATGATGCACCATCCACAGTGCAACACAAGAATTTAGCCTGGCAAGATTGTAAATGGCTTAGGCCAAGTGACTCGAGTCGACTGCGAGTTGACTCGGCTGAATCGAAGGCGACTCGTTATCTAACTCATTCTCCCCTTGACCTCGTTGACTAACGGTTGGTCACTAAGTTGATCCGTTTGACCGTTAGTCTAAGGAAGGACCGACGGAATATTAGTGAATATTCTCGACGGAGAAATTTCCAGTGGCCGCGGTGACGTTTTTAAGCCAAATTCGGCCACAATCCGATTTTCGTGAGCAAAATTCGAATTTTCTATGGACTTCCCTCATGGGTGTGAAGACTTGGGCTAGGAATTGGATGGAGAATTGGACTCAAATTTGGAAAGAGAAGGTGGAAGAATTGAGAAAAGCTTGGATTTGGAAATTGAATTGCAAAAGGAAAAGGATTCTATTCCTTAGAAGATTTGGAGAATATTGAAGCCTATAAATAGAGAAGTTTTCTACAACTTCTACACATCTCTACACACACAATTCTTTTCTTTTCTTATTCTTTGTGTGAACTCTTTTAACATGAGTAGTTAATTTTATTGATTGAGGATGAATTCCTAGTTCTTAATATGATTTAAGTTTTTGTTTTCAAATTCTATCTTGAAGTTTTTCACATAATTATCGTTTGTTTTTACTAATAGGAGTGATCTTAAAGACACTCATGATTGATTGATAGATTGTTTAGAGTGCACGCTAAATTGATTTGTTAATTTAATCTAAAGCTAGTGAAAGTTAGGGGATAAGTAATCGTTCTTTGACTCTTTACATAAGTAGCAAACACGAGACCTTGCGGAGGGATTCCGTGGAGCAATTGTGTGTAGAAACAACGTTAGAAAGTAGACCTTGAGCTAAGAGTCTAACTACTAATATCAACCTAAGAAATTCACAAAACCTAATGCATGGAGCCAAGTTACATCTAGGTTGAGCTAATTCTAGGTGGCTTGGTGATTAGAATCAGTGATCGAGAACTTCCGTGTCCGGTGATACAAGGGATTTAGGGGTTTAGCTTGAGGCTGAGGCGCTTTACCTACGGTTGGTGATAATTTGTGACTAATAACAAGTGAAAAGAACATAACTTGATCCATTGTTTCGTTTAAGAAGGATTCCTTGATCTTGTCTCTCTTATTGTTTTCAACTTTACTTTTTTTAATTGTTTCGTTTATTTTTCTTTTGCTTTTTACACCCCCTTTCGTGACAATTTTTACAACTAGAATCTCGTGCTCCTCGTGGATCGAGCCTTGACTACCCTATATTACTAGTTAATTAGGTAGTAAAGTATTAATTAATTTGTTGTGGTTACGACACGCATCAAATTTTGGCGCCGTTCGGGGGAGCGTGAGGATGATTTTAGTTGTTTTTATTTATTTTTTTGCTTTATTCTTGCTTTGTTGGATTCTATTCCGTATCTAACTTAGTTTTTGAATCGTATTTCAGGTGCCATGTATGGTGGACGAGAGCAAGCATATTACAACAATCAATACGGTTTTCAACCTCAACATTATGACAACTTCCAACCATCCTTAGGATACAATCAAAACCAATATTTTGGCTATGGTCAAATTCCTACGGAACATTATGGATATTCTCATACATATCAACAACCTTATGACGGGTATGTAAGTGGACAAACACACGGATGGAAGGATAGTTATGCATCTCATAATTTGTTTTCTAGTAATGTGCAGACAGAGAATTTGGAATATACTCCTCTTCATCGTGTTTTTCCTTCACTTTTTCCAAAAGAGGAATCCGTCTAACGGTGGTAAGCGTGTGAACGTCAGAAACTTGCACAGAAATTATACAAATTGGAAGATGATGGAGACTCGGAAGAAGCTTGTCGCAGAAATTAGTAGGACTATTCATATGGAACTTAAACGACGTCGGGATAAAAATTATGAAACCGATGAAGATTCGTATTATGGTGAGTCCGAAAATGAAGATGATTGTGTTGGAAAGGACAAACCTTTGGAGACTTTTGATGACGATAGTGTAGATTACTCAGAGCCTCGATCTTAATAATGATCAATCACCTATTCAAAAGGAAGAGCTTGAGGAAGATGCATTTATTGTTGGAAAAAATTTCTTAGGGAAAGATGGGAGTCCGAGGAAGTGTATGGATGTTCCGACAATGAGGAAGTTATTCCAACTCCGGATCATAATAACGATCCTTCACCTATTCAAAAGGAGGAGATTGGGTGTGACTTACCTATTGTTGTAAACGGTGTAACACCCGCACAAGAAGATTTTACAATCTATACCGATGAGAATCACTTTAGTGAATGGCCCGATTCCGATGATGAGAATGTTGAAGAGATGATGATAGAGGATGAAACCACATTCATTGATTTTGTGGAAGACCCAATTGAACTTGCGAATGATTTTAATGATGCCGAGACTATGGTTAAGGTAGAAAACGGCAGAAGAATGGTTGCAAGGTTTAATGAGGACCCACGATATACAAGAGGTAAGTAATTCACTTGAATTTTTTAAGGATGAAGAGGATTCTATAATACAAGAATTTTTGAAAGGTTTGTCTAACCCTTTGCCTATTGTTCTTCTCCTTTACCTCTTATTGGTTTGAATGTATGTGCTTCAAAGTATTTTTGGATGATTTTGTTTCTAAATATCCACCATTGGAAACACTTGATGCTAACACCATGCGGGTTTGCCAAGAGGAATACATGGAAGTTCCCCGAATTCTATGTTCTTTATACACTTAAGTGTGGACGAGAATAAGTGTGGGGGAAATTTTTATCGAGCAATAATTTCACTATTGTTTTCTTGTGCTAATATTTGTATGGAGTTATTGTTTGCAAAACAGGTATTATGGGTGGATCCTCAAATTTTCAGATTGTTAGTATATGGGGAATGAATCATGCAAGAGCTAAGTCGGGGCCGTCGACTTTAAAACAAGCGCTTAATGGGAGGCAACCCATCGGTTTTGTATTTCTTATCCTTTTGCTTTTTGTTATTTTTTTTTTTCTTATTTCTTATCATGTTAAAATTTCCCACCTTGACTTTACTAGGAGGATTCAATTACATTGAGGACAATGTAAGGTTTAAGTGTGGGGGAGTGGTTAAGCATGTTTTTAAAACAAAAAAAAAAACAAAAAAATGAAAAATTTTGAAAAAAAAAAAAAAAAAAGTTTTACTTAAAAATTCCAACTTTTAAAGATTTTAGAGTCCCTAGCATATTTCTAGGTATGTTTACATAGAGTTTTTGACCCGACATAATTGAACTTGGAAATGTTAGAGAATTACATTCGGATTTCTTGTTTGTTTGAGTGTTAAATAATGGATTTAATCATGGTGATGCGAATTTGGTGCGGAGAATTGCGTTATTAGAGTTGCTGATCAATCATTAGTGGAGACTACCCGTATTCATATCATGAGAGGCACCGACCAGAAATTTTCCATCTACTAAAGAGCTTTCTTTTGAGTGTGTGTCACCATACGTTAATTCCGGGGTAAGATAGTGAGCTACCCAACCTCCCACCACTAAAAGCACTACTCTTTGATCTCTTGAGTGCTAATTTTGTCAATCATGAGGGTGACGTCCATGGATGAAAGCTTCCTTCTTGTAGTTCGATTTGCGGTTAGCACCATTCTCTCTCCGACAACAACGGATCCATGTAAACACTCTCATCATCAACAAGGAGCGACATCAAAATCTACAAGGAAAGTTGGAAAAGTTTAAGGTTTACAAGCAACTAACGAGAAAAAGAGCAAATTTCAAATTCAAGTAAAGCAACATACAAAGAGCGGATTTACATATATGTTGAAGACTTACAATACAATGAGGTAATTTTTATATTCAAGTATGGAGACTTATTCATGAAAGCGAAGAAAAGTAAAAAGGTGAGAATTTTTGAAGTTTATGATTTCAAGACGATACAAGTTGTGAAGAATCAGCGGTAAAATACTTCTTCCACGTGCCATGGTTTGTTTTGTATTTAAGTTCTCTTGTAAAAAAAAAAAAAAAAAATTTAAAAAAAAAAAAAGAAAAGAAAAGGAAAGGAAAGAAAAAAAAAAAGAAGAGAGAAAAAAGAAGAAATATTTTAATGAGCCGTGGGAAAGGAAAATATATAAGGAAGTTTCAAGCGACAAGGTTTTAAGGTAAAGAGTTATAAATTGTCAAGGATTTATGAAATTCAAGGGTTTATCATCAATAGTTGAAACCGAAGACCAAGAAGTTAAGAACAAGGAGCGGGAAGACGTTTCTATTGGATGCCGTGAGAGTGGTGTTATCTTAATTAGCGATCGGATGTGAAGGTAAGTAAGTAATCCCATCCTCAATATAAATGGTTGATTTCCTTTCTTAGAGATCGTCGGAAAAATGGTTTTCAAAATATAAAAGATGTGGGTTTTAAAAATATTTGAAGTTATCCTTCCCACCATTCAACGTGTTGCGGGAATTTCTCTTCATTCCTACCGCACACATTTGAGAACCATAAAAAGCTGTCTTTGTGGTGCAATATCATAAAATCTTATTTGGTGAGGCGTAATCGAGGCGAAATGCTTATTGATCGTTTCTCAAACACGCATTCTCTCATTATGGTGTGGTTATTTCTCACTCAACATTTAAGAACGAGAATATGTTCTTTAGAATTTCTAACTTCTTATTACTAGCATGCAGAAACTCTATGTCCTCATAACTCTTTGGATGCTTAGGACGCTTGAACGCTTTGAAGTTGTGAGTTTTTAGTTTGATTTGCTCGAGGACTAGCAAAGTCTAAGTATTGGTAGATGGCTCGCGAGAAGTTCGCATGAGCAAGAATTTCATAAAATAAGGGAAGATTTGGATCATAAAGAGGGATAGGAAGGCCAGCGAGAATCTGACCAAGCGAAACTATGATTTCTTTATCATCAAAATGATGATCAGAAAACAATTTGGCAGAAAGAATGGATTTAGATTCTTGATTGGGAATAGTGGTTAATGTAAAACCTCTCCCTTCGAGATTTTTCTGAATCTCTTCGAGAGAAGTTTCGTATTTACGACCGGCTGGAGCCATTTTTAGTATGGGAATGAAGAAGAAATTAAAGATCAAAATATGTGGAAACAAGAAAATTTACAGCAGCATGAGCGGAATCTACTGAGAAACAGTGAAGAAACGTTGCAGAAAAGATAAGAAGGAAAGTAAAAAATAAGAAGAAAAGAATAAGAAGAATATATATAGAGAGAAGGATTCTCGAGAAAATAAGCACATTTAATGCGAAGAGTAGACGTGAACGGTTGAGAAATAGCGGTTGAAAAGGACGTGTCAAAAAATGGATGGAAGAAGACATACGTGTAATAAATTCTGCGTAAAAGTACACAATCATATCAATACAAAAGAATATGGAAAAATGAACGGCTGCGGCATCATGAAACACTAATTCTCATGACATTCTCTCCTTCACAGAGAAGATATGAGAAGAGGCAAGATGTAGGATCAGAATATCGCAACATCAATACCTTTGCGAAATCTTTATACGACACACTGCAAAGATATCGCAGGATGGTTACAGAAATGACGCAACAAATGACGATAGCCAAAACACGAGAAATATGTGGAGACCGAGCGAGATTTAGGAGTGTTGCGAAATCTAACACTTGTATACATGCGAGAATATCGCAAGTCAGATCCTAAAATAAAGGACAGATTAGCTGTCACCCACTATGTAATATCCTATATAAAGAAGCGAAAAAGCTTAAGAGAGGAGAGATCTTTTTAGAGTGGAGAAAAAGTTTTGAGGAGAGAGAAAGTCTAGAGCAATAGTTGTATTCTTGATTTCATTTCTTCTTTGTAAAATTATTTAACTCAATTAATAAAAAGTGTGATTGTTGATCTTAAAGATGGGTTGATTATTATGAATTCTTGTGAGGGATGTATTGTAGGATTTCATGCAACTACATGTGTTTGGTTAAGTCCGAACCTTTTATCAAGTAAACATAATTCGTTTTTGTATTGTCTCGATCTTGTATCCATAGTCAATCACACAAGTTATCTTGCTCTCGTATTGTCTCGATCTCGTATCCATAGACGATCACACAAAGTGTGAACCGATTAGTTGTATTGTCTCGACTCAGTCCATAGACAATCACTTTCGGAGAAAGGACTTATAGGTGGAAATTTTTTAGATTGAGGTATATTTGGGTACCCTCGTCTTTTCATATGTAACTCACACTATTAAGCAAATCAATGGCATTATTACCATATTTCCTTCTTCCTTTTCATTATGACTTATGATAAAATTTAGATCTCATATCACAGCCCATGGCATATTGTGACTATCCACTAAATCACCTAAGTAGTTCCATTGTTATTCTTTAATATCATTGTCTAGAGCGCCATTAACAAAAGAAAATAGAGATATTTTTTCTAGTATCTATCTCTTGATGGGTAAAAATGATTTGCTATTTTTTTAGGAAAAGTGGAGAGTTGTGCGTATGGAGAATCCTTGATTAAGCGAATTTCTTAAACCTTTAACAGATGCACTACACGGGAGTGCTTTGAGTTCGAGAGATCAATCTGTATGACTCCAGCCAAAACCAAGACAATGGTCGTTTCAGAGTCAATTCTATCACAAAGAGGGATGAGGGTCGATCTGTATGAGAGAAGCTGAGAATTGTTTGATGATGATTAATGGATTGTGGATGTGTTGAATTCTCCGTGTTGGAGACTTGATGGATTATCGGAAAATTATGATCAGATTGATTGAGTTTTGTTAAGTTAGGCTCGACTGAGTTGAAATGTCCCTTCGTTATCAAATCATAGATTGATGAACCTATTTATTGCAGAAGTAGTTAACACATTGATCTCCAGTAAGGTGACAAATGTGGAAGAGTAAAAGAGTGGGGGAAATGGGGAATCGTGGTTGAACCAGTTTCATATTACGTAGGAGACTTGGTCGATTTTCCATCCACTACTTCACATACTCCTTCAACTGTAAGCATGAATTACTCACATTTCTTATCGTGAATGTATTGTTACATCGCACGTGTTGTAGGCCGCCATACAAAAACCCTAATAAATATCCCCCCATGTGACATGATTGATGTCTCATGAATTCTGCAAGGAAGGCATGTATTTAGTTGGTCAATTATTAGCTTGGCTAGACCTTGAGTCTTAGTCTTGATGAGTCGATCATAACTGTCGAATGTGATATGCTCTGTGACTCATGATGAATTGGGCATAAGGTTTTTGTTGGGATAGCAATAGTGCATAGATGTCGAGTTTGATGAATTGTGACACATTATGCCATCTGAGGCATCAATGATATTCAGATATTTTGGGTTGATGAATGTCGATCTGATGATATTGTTGGATCATGACCTATTCTGATATGTCAAGTTTTTGACAGGAAATCAAATATTATTGATCTATTGTAGAATACTTATTCCTGATCTACAATGTCATGAGTCTTCGAATGACAAAGTATAAATTAAAATATTGATAAATATTGGATGATCGTCCAAGCGGATGGTCATCCAAAGACATAAAAATATTGATAATATTGGATGATCGATCAAGTGGATGGCCGTCCAATGACATGTTTCTTTCTGGATAGTTGACGAACAAAAATATTGGTAGCAGGACCGGACATTAAATATTAATGAAAATATTAATAGCCGGTCCAATATGAAAATTATTGATGTTTAGACTCGAACAGATTTATTATAAGTCTGAAACCTTAATTTTAGGAAGCCATGGATCCAGGAGATGGAGAGTTGTCTAATATGGATAGAGAACCATGAGGACCGACCATTGGTGGTGGAGAGAACAGCTTGGCGGTGTATGGGGAACTGGTTGAAAAAGGATTCACCAAAACATGGAGGATTATCCAAGATATAAAGAATAATCCAAGATATGAATTAGGAAATGGAGGAACCGGCCGGTTATGGTGGCCAAGTGAACCGACCGGTCATAGTGGTGCACGTGCAACCATGTTGACATCCGTCAATTCCTGAGAATTTAGATATTTTTGTTAGACGTTTGTGTAATATTTTGTATATTCAGAAGAGTTTGATCTTGACTGAAACTCTTAATTTTGCTTGAATGAGTAAGTAGGGTTTTTGGTCAAGCATCCAGTATTTGAGAATATTAAAATATTAAAATAATAATATTTTAATATTTATTAGTGCAAAAGACCTAATGGTCGCGGGACCATTTGATTTGTAGGCCTTATGGTTGAGCAAAATTTGACAAAACATGGAAAACCGAGGGTTTGCACGAATGAGGGAGTCAAGAATTATGGAATAGTAATAATATAATAAAGAAGTTGAGAGGTGTGGGACCGGACACAGCATGGCCGGCCGGCCAGTGGGCCTGGTCCTGCGCCTTTTTATTTTTTATTTTTTTTGCATAGCTCTCCAAATCCTCATTTGTCCGTATTTTTGGTTGCTCGTTCGTGCATTATTTCTAAGTACACCTGCATGGTTTTTTCGGGGCTTACTCGATGGTGGCTCATATGCCCGAAATGTACATATTTATTATAAATCCATGGAATTCGGCTGAGAAAAGACGTGAATTGAAGTAATAAAATATTGAAGTGGAAATAGAATATTTTCTATGAATTCTTGATGAATTTTGTACTATAATTAATTAATTGATGGATCTATACTAGCATGCAATATGTGTAGGAGCATTTAAATTTAATCGAGAATCGAGGTACGAGATGGTGGGAGCATCATATTCGTTTGGAATATTTATTATGTATAGCCAGGGAACATTGCGACATCCTGAAGACATTATCGCTCTATACTAGCAGGCAATCTGTCTAGGAGCCGTCCAATCATTAAGATTTTATATATATGTATCATATATAGTCAGGGAACATTGCGACATCCTGAAGACTTTATCGCTCTATTCTAACAGGCAATCTGGCTAGGAGCCGTCCAACCATTTTAGATTAATATATAGAAGTGAATACTGAGCCGGGCAGTATATAGAAATATATGGATGTTTATAGGTAAAAATCGTTTCCGCCGATTTTGGTAAATTCGGTAGGTGAGTGAGAAACTGGTTTAAACCCTAAACAAATGTGTTGCACGTGAGCACTTTATAGATTCTAGAGATCAATCTGTACAAGTCCGACCTAAACCAAGAAATGGCCGTTCCAGACTTGCTTCGGTCACAAAGTGGAGGAGAAGGGTTGATTTGGGGAGGGAAGCAAAGAAAGGTGTTGAGACCAGACATAGTTCTGGGAGAGTAGTGTCTCGACTTGTATCGAAAGTGAAAGCTTAGGAAGCTTGCAAGGGATGAAAGATTTTGGAGAGCTTGCAAAGTTGCCTTTTCTCGAGAGTGTTGTATTTTTCTCCGACCGAGACTTGTTGTCCGGTGGAAATAGGTAAGACCTATTTATACAAGTCGAGATTGAAACGTACCGGCCTCATGAAGGAAGAGAGTAAAGGGTGAAATAATGGGAGGAGGTGGTAACCGCATGGTGTTTATGGGTGAAAACGTTTTCACCATTATTTCCTCATTTATTTGACCGCTTTATTCCTATTCACGCTTTCTTAATGTGAGCGTAGTGTACACTGCATGCTGTGACTACCAAACCAAAACCCTAGAAAGCATCCCCCACTTTGTGTTGATGTCTCGAGTGTTGGTTGCACCTTGAGTGCAAGTGGCGCCGCTAAGTGGCGCGTGTGGCATGTGCCACCGGGCATGTGCGGAATGCCTTTGTTGCGGGTTGCACCTTGAGTGCAAGTGGCAATGCCAGAGCTGGCATGTGTGACATGTGCCAATGGCATGTGCAGAATGCCTTGGTGGTAGGTTGTATGTTGAGTATAAGTGGCAATGCCAGAGCTGCTAGTGGCGTGTGTGGCAAGTGCCAATGGCGTGTGCGAATGCCTTGGTGGTAGGTTGCACGGTTTGCAAGTTAGGCTACCAGGCGTGCGTGTTTGGCATGTGTCAATGGCACGCATGGCCATTAGGGCTATGTCCTGGTAAGAAAAGCTACCAAATGATGCATGTTGGCATGTGCCAATGGCATGCGTGGCCAACTGGTCACGACCTGGTAGCAAAAGCTACCGAGCGTGTTGGCATGTGCCAATGGCATGCGTGCCAATTTGGGTAGCGCCCTGGTAGGAAAAGCTACCAATGAGCATGTTGGCATGTGCCAATGGCATGCGTGGCCAATTTGGGTCGCTACTGGTAGGAAAAGCTACTAGCGAAAGCATTTTGGCATGTGCCAATGGCATGCGTGGCTAATTTGGGTCGCGCCCGGGTAGGAGAAGCTACCAATGAGCGTGTTGGCATGTGCCAATGGCATGCGTGGCCAATTTTGGTCGCGCCCCGGGTAGGAAAAGCTACCGAGCGTGTTGGCATGTGCCAATGGCATGCTCGGCCATTAGGTACGCGCCCGGGTGAGAAAAGCTACCGGCCGAAGCGTGTTGGCATGTGCCAATGGCATGCGTGGACAATTTGGGTTGCGTGTAGGAAAAGCTACCAATGAGCGTGTTGGCATGTGCCAATGGAATGCGTGAAATTTGGGTCGCGCCCGGGTAGGAAAAGCTACCAATGAGCGTGTTGGCATGTGCCAATGGCATGCGCGTACAATTTGGGTTGCGCCCGGTAGGAAAAGCTACCAATGAGCGTGTTGGCATGTGCCAATGGCATGCGTGGCCAATTTGGGTCATGACCGGTAGGAAAAGCTACCGCCGAGCGTGTTGGCATGTGCCAATGGCATGCGTGGCTAATTTGGGTCGCGCCCGGGTAGGAAATGCTACCAATGAGCGTGTTGGCATGTGCCAATGGCATGCGTGGTTAATTTGGCCTAGGTTGCATGATTTGCAAGCCTAGGCGTGGCGCCATTTTGGCATGGCGTGGCTAGGGCCAAGGTAAGGGTGCTTGGTTTGGCGTGGCGTGACTAGCGTAGTTAGGGCCAAGGCAAAGTGCGTTTGGCATGGCGCTGGCTAGCTCAAGCTAAGTGTGGTCGGCATGATTTGCCATTGGCACTGAGGTGCAAACTAGCATGGTTGGCATGCTTTGAGCGCGTTTGGTGTGGCTGGCATGATTTTCCATCGGGCACGAGAGGTGCGGCTAGCTTGGGCTAGGTGTGGTGGCATGATTTGCCATTGGCACGGAGGTGCGGCTAGCATGGTTGGCATGCTTCGCGCGTTGGTATGGCTGGCATGATTTGGCATTGGCATAGAGGTGCGGCTAGCATGGTTGGCATGCTTCGCGCATTTGGTATGGCTGGCATGATTTGCCATTGGCATGAGAGGTGCGGCCAGCATGGTTGGCATGCCGCGCGTTTGGTATGGGGGCATGATTGCCATTGGCATAGAGGTGCGGCTAGCATGGTTGGCATGCTTTGGCGTTTGGTATGGTCGGCATGATTTGCCATTGGCATAGAGGTGCGGCTAGCATGGTTGGCATGCTTCGACGCGCTTGGTATGGTCGACATGATTTGCCATTGGCATGAGGTGCGGCTAGCATGGTTGGCATGCTTCCGCGCGCTTGGTATGGTCGGCATGCTTTGCCATTGGCATAGAGGTGCGGCTAGCATGGTTGGCATGCTTGGGCGTTTGGTATGGCTGGCATGATTTGCCATTGGCATAGAGATGCGGCTAGCATGGTTGGCATGCTTCGGCGCGTTTGGTATGGCTGGCATGATTTGCCATTGGCACAGAGGGGAATTAGGGTTTTGTTCGTTGTAACCCTAATTTGAAAAAATACCCCCTATTAATTATTGACTACATGCATTAAATGTCCTAATAAATGTGTCACCGGTGACATTAGGTTATTTGGGGTTTTACGATTTTACCCTTTGTTTAAAAACCACCATCAACATTAAGTCCCCTGCTTTGCTCCGGAACAGAGCATTGTTGCGAGGTAAGCATAAGATGGTGACAAATTTTCAACAAAGAAATCGTAAAGAGGATTGAGGAGGCTTGTCTCGACCTTTTTATAAATTTGATTTGGAATCCTTGCCTCCGGCGCTTTGCGCAAACGGGAGGTCGGCACAATTGGGAAGTTAGTGTCGTGAGAGACAGAAGCCGGGCATTGAAAAGTTGTTGCGAGTTGGGAACCGAGCGTGCTAGTGGGCGGACCGCGCAAAATGGGAAGCCGATCGTGCTAGCTGGCGTGACTTGAGTTAGAAAATCGAGCGTGCTAGTCAAGGGACTCGGCGCAAGGTGGGGAATCTGAGCGGCATAGCCGGGCGTGACTTGGGCGGCGTTGGGAAGTTGGGCGCAATTGGTGGGACCGGTGCAACTTGGGCGACGTTGGGAACTTGGGCGCAATTGGTGGGACCGGTGCTACTTGGGCAACGTTGGGAAGTTGGGCGCCTTGTGGGCCCGTTCCTTATATGCACGATTTTTGGTATAGGGAATTCCTTCCTATTTCAGAATCTCCACGCCCATATATATATATATATATAATCCATTTCTCTCATCTTTGTTCTTCCATCTTTTCATACTAGCGGCAGAGTCATAAAGAAAAACCGGTTTCCAGGTATGTCTTCTAGTACTTCTCTTGTTTCCCTTTTCATGTAGGTGCAAACCCTAAAAGTAGGCGTTTTATAATCCTTGCAATAATATTGTGCATATGATTTCTTGGCGTGCTTCTTGTAGAAAATATTGTATATATGTACCCAAGGGAAATACTGTATATATGATTCGAACACGTAGAAAAACGCTCCATATATAATTTTGAACCCGAAGAAGGATACCATAGACGCATTCGAGTCCGTAGAAAATATGAGCAAGGCATAGTCTTGAACCCGAAGAAGGATATCGCAGACGCACTTGAGCCCGTATAAAATACGCATATATAATTTTTGAACCAGAAGAAGAAGATATGCGTGTGCATTTTCGAACCCGTAGAGAATATCGTATATGTGCTTCATATGACTTCGAACCCATAGTGGGAAATATTGCATATATGAATTTCGGACTTGAAGAAGATATCACATGTGCGCGATTTGAACCCGTAGAAAATGCTTCATATATAATTTTGAACCCAAGAAGGATACCATAGACGCATTCGAGCTCGTAGAAAATACCGCGTATATAATTTTGAACCTCGAAGAAAATATCACGTGTGCTTTTGAACCCGTAGAGAATACACCTCTCTCTTTTTTTTTTTTTTTTGGGTACGGTTATGTGTCATGTGAGATAATTTTGTCTTTCTCCGTGTGCGATATCTCGTTACTAAGTTGTTATGAAGAATCCGACAAGATGTTACTCCGAACAAAATTTTGCCTCATCAAGGATGTTCATAGTTCCAAACCAAACACGGATGACGAATTCTTTGCTAGACCCTCGCCCCGCTTCGGAAGAATCACCTGTGTTTCGTGCCAATTTTGTTAACCGGTGGTGAAGATGAAAAGAAGACACGTTTGTTCGCCTGCAGAACACCATACGGTTCTCTCTGCATAAAGGGGTATATTCTTCTTCCAACATTGATTCCAGGATGTGTCAAAGCCCATTGCGTTCTTTTGATAGATGGGTTGAGTTCATGGTGAGTAGGAGCACATAAATACCAACTTGACTCGAGCGCAGATTATTGATGCTGTCTGAGCTTCAGTAAATCTCCAGATTAGGAAGGATATCCCGGCTTGGTTGCTTTCATCTCCAGATGGTGTTCGGACACCCATACGATCATATGTAGATGGGGTGAAATAACTTTCTCCTTGGAGAGTGTGGCTCTCTTGTGAATCTTCCCAGAATCGGAATCTTAATATCCGATTGTCTGAAGGTGAGGAGAAGATGCGCGGAAGACCTTGCCGCTAAGTTGGGAGATTACGCTCGAAAAGACTCCACCGCTAAGTCAAGGATTTCTGTCCGGAAAGAAGATGAAAAGTGCTTTTACAACTGGTGGATATCTCAATGGTTTCCTGACGAATGGAACCTAAACAAAAAGCAAAGTGATCTTCATGTTGTAGCATTTTTGGCTCTCTCGGTTGTCTAGAGACATTTTTGATGACGGGTTAGGCAAGAAGGAAATAAGACCGAGTTGCTAGTAATTGTTGTGAAGTTAGCAAAAGGTGAAGTTCTTCCCATTGGCAAGTTATTCCTTGGTTCCCCGTATGTGCATCCTGGATCACCTAGTTGCGAACATGCGAGTTTCAATGGTTTCATGAAAGTGGATTCATATGTGCACGTTGCTTTTCCGCAAGCCCGGCTATGGGAGCACTTTGAGAAGTATGCTCCAAACCGTTGCCTTCGATTCCCACGAGTTGGGGCGGCTCCCGAATTCTTCGATGGGTGAACAAGCATCCAAAAGTTGGCATGAGCTTGGTTAGTTTTCTCGATAAGTCGCATGAAATCGGCGCCTGGGGAGCCTGGTCCATAGGTCGGTGACTCAAATTGACACCTTTGCTTCGCCTCCGATCGTGTCTTTATCTTCTCGACGACAACTTGAGTGTTGGTGAAAACTAGTTTATTCAAAGTTGCATGTCCGGCTATATGCCGTCTTTCTTCATGGGGTCTTTTCGAATAGCTGCCACAATATTGACCGTACGCTCGTCACATGGGTTTCGATCAAGGGGTGCCTCTTGCTTACCACCGGGTGGTTCCTAAGGATTCATTTCATGCCGCGCCTCAATGCCGGTGCCCTTGAGCCGGGTATCCGCCTTCCCTTCTTCGTGACTAGGGAAGAGTAACTTCGACGACTTTTGGCTATAATGAGTTCTGGGCACGATGAGTTCACTATGATCCAAGATTTTGTAAATAACGTGGTGGAGAATGTTCGTTGTAAACCTTCCCCAAAGAAGCCAGCTTTGAAGAAGTATCCAATGTTGAGAGATCCCAGGGTTTAAAGTTGCCTCGGCAACCTGAAAGTCCCTGTGCAAAGGAACAAAGAACGAAGAATCGTCTTTGGAGGGTTCCGGGCGGTTTCAAAAGATCCTTCCGAAGCTCTCGTGTCTTTCGGCTTCTTCCAATAACTTATGTGTCGCCTCCTTGTTGGTTTGTCTCAAAACACGTGAATTTCTCACGAAAAACATGTGTCTTGTTTCTTCCAGGCTTCGGTAGTGTTAATGCTTTCGCGCCCTTGCACGCTGCCGGAGACGGCAATTTCTTGAAGAATTCCGCGCAATAAGCCTACTCATAGTGGTGATGAGTCGAGAAAGAAGAAAGTTCGACAAGTGAGAGTGATTCCTCTGGCAACACCGGCTCTTTCTCGGGAAGTGGTTCGGTGAGTTTCGCGCTTCTTTTCTTTCTTCTTCCGTTTCCCTTTTTTTTTGAAAAATGTCTAACTCAAGTTCGCAGGAGGAATCTGGTTCGGAGGACGATTCTGGGGTGGAGCCACACGAAAACTTGCCTTTGGTGACCACCGCCGGTGACTTGAGATGGGAGTTAGCCAATTGGCGGCACGTATGTGGTTCAAAAGGTGGATGGTTCTCTCGATGGTTGCTGCCGTAGACATGGAAGAAGACTTTATGAGTCGTGAGGCCATTTCAGCAGCGCCATTTATGATCCCCCGTACTTGGTTCCTTATCCAAAGTCATGTCTTTGGTTACATGGTTTCGGTAGATCAAGCTAAGTATGAGGCGTTGTACACCGTAACTGGGAGAAGTACAGACATATGGCCACAACCAAGAAGGTCACTAGTCGATTTGCGCTGGTTAAGCGTGTGGAAGAGGCTTTATCTTCCATCGAGGATATGCGTGAGGTGACCGGTCACACTGCTTCAAGACGTTATTGCCGATCGGGAGCACCATCGCGACGTGTGCGTAGAAAAGGAGTTTAACGCTTCGTGGTTTGTCGAAGGCCTTTTTCGAGATCCAAGTCGAAAGATGCAAAGAACCGAAAGCCTTTTCGCAGAGGAGATTGCACGACAGTGAGGTAGAACTCGAAAAGCTTTCCAAGATGTTAACTATGAAGAGAGCGGCTCTTGATGACGCAAAGTTGACTTTCTCCAAGAAAAGCACTCTGTTGGATGATTTTCCTTGAATGTTTCATTAAACTTTCATTTAGGTTCTTCTTCTTTTTTTTTTTTTTTTTTTTTTGAAAAACATCTTGGATGTCCTGGGGTTCAAGGTTCGATTGGTTTTGATAGACAATGGTAGCTTTTGAGGATATTGGATTATTTAGGATGAATGGTTTTGATAATATAACTTTGATTATGTTTTGTGAAAGGAATATTGCTTTTATGAAAGTGTGTGATAGCAATAGGCACAAGACGCAGAGTATGACGGTTTTATTAAGAACCTAAAACAGATCGTATATCTTGCCCAGGCCTAAATTTACTCACTTCATAGGTTTTTGTGAACACGCCCCTCTCCATGTAAAGGCGGCTTGGTCGGGCAGCACGCCAAAGAAGTCCCCAATCGTTAGTAGCATCTTCTGGGCGAGTCCCAGTGTAGTTTTTACAACTGTAACCGGTTGTTCCGGCAGCTTGAGTCTGATTGAGTCGCCGGTTATTCGGCGGTTGAGTCGGATTGAGTCGCCTTCCCCTACCATCTTGACATCCGGGTCGAAGAACTAGATCGATCGGCCCGACATTGTAGCCGATAAATCAATCCTCCCGCTGTGGTCGCCAATTGTTTATGGGTAAAAATTGTTTCCGCGATTTTGGTAAATTCTTAGGTGAGTGAGAAACTAGTTTAAACCCTAAACAAATGTGCTGCACGTGATCACTTTATAGATTCGAGAGATCAACTGCACAAGTCCGACCTAAACCAAGAAATGGCCGTTCCAGGACTTGCTTCTGGCCACAAAGTGGAGGAGAAGGGTTGATTTGGGGGGAAGCAAAGAAAGGTGTTGAGACCAGAATACCGGGAGAGTAGTGTCTCGACTTGTATCGAGAAAGTGAAAGCTTAGGAAGCTTGCAAGGGATGAAAGCTTTTTGGAGAGCTTACAAAGTTGCCTTTTCTGAGAGTGTTGTATTTTTCTCCTGACCGAGACTTGTTGTCTGGTGGAAATAGGTAAGACCTATTTATACAAGTCGAGATTGAAACGTACCCTGGCCTCATGAAGGAAGAGAGTAAAGGGTGAAATAATGGGAGGAGGTGGTAACCGCATGGTGTTTATGGGTGAAAACGTTTTCACCATTATTTCCTCATTTATTTGACCGCTTTATTCCTATTCACGCTTTCTTAATGTGAGCGTAGTGTACGCTACATGATGTGACCGCCAAACAAAAACCCTAGAAAGCATCCACCAGTTTGTGTTGATGTCTCGAGTGTTGGTTGCACCTTGAGTGCAAGTGGCGCTGCTAGTGGCGCGTGTGGCATGTGCCACTGGCATGTGCGGAATGCCTTTGTTGGGTTGCACCTTGAGTGCAAGTGGCAATGCCAGAGCCGGTGTGTGTGGCATGTGCCAATGGCATGTGTGGAATTCCTTGGTGGTAGGTTGTATGTTGAATGTAAGTGGCAATGCCAGAGCTGCTAGTGCCGTGTGTGGCAAGTGCCAATGGCGTGTGCGGAATGCCTTGGTGGTAGGTTGCACGGTTTACAAGTTAGGCTACCAGCGTGCGTGTTTGGCATGTGTCAATGGCACGCATGGCCATTGGGCTATGTCCCGGTAAGAAAAGCTACCAGCGATGCATGTTGGCATGTGCCAATGGCATGCGTGGCCAACTTGGGTCACGCCACCTGTAAGAAAAGCTACCCAATGAGCGTGTTGGCATGTGCCAATGGCATGCGTGGCCAATTTGGGTAGAGCCCGGGCAGAAAAGCTACCGGCGAGCATGTTGGCATGTGCCAATGGCATGCGTGGCCAATTTGGGTCGCGCCCGGTAGGAAAAGCTACCAATGAGCATGTTGGCATGTGCCAATGGCATGCGTGGCCAATTTGGGTCGCGCCCGGTAGGAGAAGCTACCAAATGAGCGTGTTGGCATGTGCCAATGGCATGCATGGCCAATTTTGGTCGCGCCCTGGTAGGGAAAAGCTACCTGAGGCGTGTTGGCATGTGCCAATGGCATGCTCGCCATTAGGGCTGCGCCCGGTGAGAAAAGCTACTAGCGAGCGTGTTGGCATGTGCCAATGGCATGCGTGGCCAATTTGGGTGCGCGCCCGGGTAGGAAAAGCTACCAGCGAGCGTGTTGGCATGTGCCAATGGCATGCGTGGCCAATTTGGGTCGTGCCCTGGTAGGAAAAGCTACCAAATGGCGTGTTGGCATGTGCCGGTGGCATGCGTGGCCAATTTTGGTTGCGCCCACAGTAGGAAAAGCTACCGAGAGCGTGTTGGCATGTGCCAATGGCATGCGTGGCCAATTTCAGTCGCTACTGGGTAGAAAAGCTACCAACGTGTTGGCATGTGCAAATGGCATGCGTGGA
>JAJJWW010001346.1:0-184074 GCA_023531295.1 Papaver armeniacum
ATAGTAGGATTACTTCTCACTCTACCACACGATTCCAGGCATCCTCATCCTTGTATCTAGATTAGGAGCCCCAAGGATGATGACGAGAGAAAATGCTTAAGTGTGTTGTATAATATTTTTGTTGTTGTTTGTGTTCTTATTGCTTCCGGTCTACGAACGTTCGTGTCCTCCTCTAGTGAGTTCATAGGGTTTTCATAACAAGAGTTTCCTTCTCCTGTTTACAAACATATATATATATATATATACTATATATTGTGTTATTTCATCCCTAATAAAAATTATATGGAGAACTCTGCAAAATCTCAAGAGATTGTGCATCTTGATATGGAGGAAGACACTCAAGGACGTGAGTCGATTCAAGAGATGGTTCTAAAGAAGATGCTTGCAAGGAAGGAACACAACTCCTGGATTGATGATTCCGTCAAGGATTTAACTCGTTTTCAGAATGATTCTAAGGTCGAGTTTGCAAACCTCCAACTGCAAATAAACCAACTCTTAGATGGTCAGGCCAAAATCCTTGCGAATCAAAATATTCTGATACGGAATCAGAAGAAACTCATCATGGATTGTGTCAAGGCTAGATAACTTGCTCGGGTTGTATATCGTAAAGTTTGTGTTCTAACTCACGAACATGGAGTGTCTACGGTCAAGATAATAAAGGAAATCAGTGATACCTTCTATGATGGATTCATTGAAAGGTATGAGGTTCTCAAAGAACTCTGATTTATTTGTCTAGTAAATCTTCTTATGAGAATTTAATTCTTGTGTTTTTAGAAGAATGACTAAGATTAGGAATAGCCATTATTGTGAGTATACATAGATATGTCCAACATTTTCATCTTCATGTTTTTATATTTATTTATTTAAATTCTAAGTTTTTTGGAAGATGATTTTTTTGCAATTTTAATCTTTATGATTTTATATATTGCAAATTGTTATGGGATATGTTGTATATGTCCGTGAACCTGTGACTGTCCCATACTTGTTCAAAAGTTATCTCTATTATGTCGGTATGAAAGTATTGATAAAATATAGAATGAACTTTTGACTTACAAAAGTTAAAGCCTTTTATGTCATTATTTGATGGAAGAAAGGATAAAACTTTTGTTTACAAGGATTATGTCTATTGTATGTTATTGTGCAAATAGTGATGGAAAATAGAATGAATCCTTGTGTATTTCGCAATATTGGTCGATCTCCGATCCACAATTTTTGTGCATATATTGTGTTGCTCCGTAAGTTCTCTTATGTCGAGCATGGCCAATTGAATTGATCACTTTTTGTGGTTAATTTAGTTGTGTATTCCAATTGAACTAACCATGGGTTCCCTTGTGGTTATTTCAATTGAATTTTGTGGATATAAATTCATGTTTTTCATGTGATTTGGTTTTATGATGACATTTAACTTCGGCTTTATGATGACATTTAACTTGTGATGGAAAATATAATGAATCCTTGATGAATGCATTTAACTTCGGCTTTCTGATGACATCTAAATAAGTTGGTATGGTATTCTCTTTTGGTCATGAAGTATCTCTATGAAAATTTCATGAGGATCCCACTAGTTTTCGTACCTTTGTCAATTTATGTTGACAAAAAGGGGGAGCATTAATGTGTAGTTTCATACTACAGATACATATGGTTTACGGATCATTATGTAAGGGGAAGTGGTTTTCATGTTGAGATAGTATTGACTAAGGGGGAGTGATACATATCACCATAGTATTGTTGTCAAAGTTGTGATACAATTGGACTTTGATGCCGTGTAATAATACTATGACACTGTATAACAATGATTGAGAGCATTTGTTTCTCATTATTATCGCTACGGATCTTCAACAACTATGATGCTGAGTTGAACACGTTTAGAATCATGGAGTACTTGGAAGTGACGAAGTTTTCGAGTCGTGTTAAAGATGCCAAGGAGATCAAGCATTTGGATGAGAAGCTACAATTTTTATTTATTTTGTAATCCATATGTATTGATAGTTTTGTCACTAAAATTGACAAAGAGGGAGATTATTATGCAGATCGCTTGGTCGAACTCGCATGCGTTGCTATCTCAAGCATGTTTGTCAATGTTAGTGATCAAAACTATAAGTCTTGATTTCTAGCCTATCTATAGATGTCTCGGACTAGGACATATATTGTGTAGTTGATCTTATTTTTCACGGCGTTCATCATTTGAAGACGAAAAACTACTAAGGCGAGCTTGTGGAACTTCATCAACAAAAGTTATGTGGAGACTTGAACTCATCTATCACTTGGAAAGTCTATTTATACTATATCTCCTATATTGAGACATAAGTCGTATTACGATATAGTTTTCTATATACACATTTGAGATTTCGAGCTGAGTTTATCTCGCTTACATATTTCTCGAAATATGTGTTGGCAAGCTATCGCTTCGACCAAGTTCATCTTATATCATGAGAAAATTACCGATTAACATCTTACATGGTTTGTGTGCTACAATCATTTGGTGTAGACTTGGACTGTTTTGATAATGATTATTTCAATATCTTGAAAATTGCTTTGATGCTAATAGTGTGTGAAAACGGCTATTGTCATCCTCTAAAAATGTTTCAATGATTGAAATAAAGAGCTTATAATCATGTAACCATCTTTGAATATAAGCATATAGTGTGTTCGCACATTTATATATAAGTCCAAAACCGGGAACCAAATGTATACATACTTATCTGTGTACAAAATGGTTGATGGAGACCGGCTAAGTATGCGTACATGTTAGAGCATTGCTCGGTCGAACTCGCATGCGTTTCTATCTCAAGCATGTTTGTCAATATTAGTGATCAAAACTATAAGTCTTGGTTTCTAGCCTATTGTAGATAAAGGTCTCGGACTAGGATAAAAAGTGTAGTTGAGCTCAAGACTCCATGGCAATCATCATACAAGACGAAGGACTACTCAAGGAACTGGTGGAACTTCATCGACTAAAAGGTATGTGGAGACATGAACTTATCTGTCACTCAAAATTCTATTTAATCTATCTCCTATTCTTGAGACAAAAGTCATTTTGATATATAGACTTTCATTATACACATTTGCTATTTCGAGCATGTTATGTTTCAATCACTTTGAAAATGGCTCTGACGAAAAATGGTCTGTGAATAACGGCTATATAACGTTCTCAGAGAGAATGTTTCAATGATTGAAATGAGAGTTTAGATTACATAACCTTTGGTAGGATATAAGCATTGTTGTGGAAACACATATATGTATAAGTCCTTTTTCCTTGAACCAAAGTTTGTGAACTTTGTTGATCAAGAGAAACGGAATGTGGCGTGAGCCAAGTCCGTGAACTCGGTCATGAACGCGGAAGTTCTCGACCCGAGAATTTCTGCCGGGAGTTTGTGAACTCCTTCCGTGAGATTAAGTCCGCGAACCCAGTCCGCGAACTTGAGTAGGTTATATCTAAAATCGGTTGTTCTTGAACTCATGTTTATATAAACTAAGGAATACTTTTGCAAACCGTGGCTATAAATTTCATGAACCGATTCGAGTGAATCAAACCGTTTTTGCTTCGGTTGTGTCTTGTGTAATTACATAAGATCTAAGCAATTGAACAACTCTCTAACTAGTTCATTTGAGTCATTTGAACTAGTTATGGTGAAGACACTAGTGGAAAATCGATTTTTTAAGTCTGATTAGGATTTAAAAATAAGACTTCCCTGGGCTTTCTTTATATTTTGGGCTTCCAAAGGAAGTCCTTTTTATAACCCAAAGTAAATCAAGCTCCCACGGAAGTGGCAGTTTAGTAAATAGTGGAGCTTCTAGAAGGTCTATGGTTAAGTTTGCGTGGGGAACTAGTTTCCGTAGTCCCATTTTCCCAGATTTTGTTCCTTATCTCGCTTGTATTATCACTTCTCTCTCAGATATCTGTATCTCAGGTTTTACTCCAAAAATGAAAATCCAAACTAAAACATATTCTCAGCGTACTCTCTTCGTCTTCTCTCTTATTCTTTATACTCATATTCATCATTGAAACCCTAAGTTTTTTACATCATAACTAACTCGAAATCATTTATTACTCCATGAAAAAACTCTGTAACTGTGTACAACAATGGAAGAATTTAATCTACCAACTCCAAATGCAATCTAAAAATACTGTTGGTAAGGAAAGTGGTGTGGGATTCAATTAGATGTTCTATGACCTTTTAGATCTAAATCAAAGGTTTTTGTGTCTAATGATTAAGCTACAAAACAAGATGGTGAATGAGGAGTAATAAGTAGTCTTAGATATCATAATCTAAGAAGTGGGTTTTTGTCCTTGTTAATTTTGTTATGCAAATCATAAAATTTTGTTAATTTTGTGTAGATTGTTACTGAACTGTGGTTCTTTGTTTTATCATTCGTAGGCTAAAGAGAATTCAAAAAATTAAAGTACAGTTTGGCTGGTGGTGAAAAGGATTTGGATGAACAAATCCAACAACTTCATGAGAATCAACTTCTGAGGTATAAAAACATTATTACTTCTTTTGATTTTAATTTCTCAATTTAGGTTTTCTTTCTTTTTAATTGTTTTTGCTTATTTATGGATTACATATGTGGATTTGGGGTATTTTTGATTGATTTCAACTCTTTAGGTTGTTAATAGTCATTCAATTTTTGTATCGATTCTCAAATTCTCTACTCGTTTTCAGTTATGGGTTTTCATGATTAATTGGATGAAATTTGTGCTTTGAAGGGGTTTTCCTTCCGTCTTATTTGTATGCTTTTGTTGTTGTGGTGGTGATTTTGTGTTAGGTTGGTTCTAGGTATATGGTTATAGTTTGCTCTGTGGTGCAGGGCATATGACTGAAGAATTGAGAGACTTTGTGGAGTTAAATTTACCTACAGTTTAGTCTTGGAGTTGATGAGCCAAAGATCGGGTCAGATAACTTTGAAGAAACTAAGATTCCCTGCCAAAGAAATGAATTTATTCTTGGACTTCTCTATGGTGTCCTCTTTCAATTTGAAAGGCTCATTACTGACCTCAAGGTTTTTTAGCTTCAATCTCAAACTCTCAAAGTCTTTTCACTTTTTCTTAATATGGTTAGTGATGTTATAAATAATTTTATTTTATCAATTATAGCTCATGATTGTGGATTAGGCTCGGCTTGGGTTGCTAATAGATATATTAAAGCTATGGTGAAGTTCAAGTGCTTGCATCTATCCTCAATTTAAGTAGGTGGAGACTACTGTTAGCTTGAAGGAGGCTGATACTTGGCCAACTGAGGTTTGTTACTAAAGAACTCCAATGACGAAAATGGATAAATAATATCGAATCGAGAAAAAAGAAGAAGTAATTGATTGCTCATATTCATTTTGATCACCTAATTTATGGTTGTGTATTTGGTTTCAATTTTAGCTGCAAGATGTGTATGAACTTGCCGCAAGATGTGTATGAACTGTAGAAGCTTATAACAGAAGAGTTGTACGTGCAACCATTACACCAAGTACTTCGGAGTCTAGTGTTTTATCGGATGATTCCACAACATTTATGGAACCTTTGGTAAGTACATAGGAAGGCATGATATATATGTATTTCTATTTCTGAATTTGATATCATTTTTCCAGTTAATCTAGTGACACTGGGTAGCTAAAATGTTGATCTATTTGTACTGCATTTACTTAAGAGTTGGTAGATAGAGACCTGCTCGATGT
Organism: Papaver armeniacum; assembly: GCA_023531295.1. Lineage (NCBI taxonomy): Eukaryota > Viridiplantae > Streptophyta > Magnoliopsida > Ranunculales > Papaveraceae > Papaver > Papaver armeniacum. The sequence continues at coordinate 5,668 of JAJJWW010001346.1, forward strand.
AACGTGGACATTCAGGCATATATGGCATACCTATCATGGTATGTAAAAACTATTTTTTTTTTGTTTCACATTTGTGTCCTGAAGCTCTCGCTTGCATGAACATCCTTACTGTCCATGCCAACAAAAAGTACACTTCCTTTTGTTTGTGTCTTATCAATATGGATTAATGATACCTTTTTAGAAATCGAGGTCAACACTTGATCAAGACTGTTTTGTTGGCAGGGATAGTCCTACTGAATTTTCGTTTCCGTTAGCCATGTATAATAAAGCAATGCACACCTAAATTTCACTCAAAATGCATTTTAGAATGATGTTTGAGATTGAGTCAAGCCTATGCCGATAAATGGGTATGATAACTGAAGTGTGTGGTTCGTGGTATAATGATAGTATACTTAAACGTTCCTTGACGTTAATGTGCACAAGATTCTAATGTGACCATTTAAGCTATATTACTCCCTGTAGTTTTCTTGCCTTGGGTGTATAATACAGTAAAATGCAACATTATCAACCATATAGTCTGTACCTATATCCCTTTTGATGACCATTCAAGTTGATCATAATTATGTCTAGATTGGAAATTTTATTTTTCTTGCTAGCTTCCGTGGTTTGGTTAGTTTAGTTTCTCTTCCCAAGGTATCTTTACTTTGGCTAGTTCATTTGTTAGTTTAATTTGGAGTTGTTGTTTATGTGCTGCCAATTATTATGGTCATCCGTAATACGGATTCAGTATTGTTTATTTATTTGTCGCCATGTTCTTGTTTTGGACTTGCCGGATTTGTGTGAATGCTGAGATTGATTTGTTTATGTTGTCTCTCATGTGATGCATACAGGTAATGGTCATGGATTACAAGCTAACATACCCCATAACAGGCCGGTCATAAATCAAGCATGTGATCTCCTGTAAGTATAAGATTTTAATTTCAGTATTTTTTTGCAGTTTTTTGATTTTGTAGTTGAGTGTTTACATTCTCTTTAAAGGTTAGTATCAATGATTATGTATTTTTAAGTTTTATTGAGAAAAATACTGATTCTTGAAAATGGGTTTTGTTATGATACGAACAATTGGAGATTGAGTTGGAGCAGAGATCAACATCTGACCAAGTTACTGAGTACGTTTTTAATTTCAAATGATGCCATCTTTCACACATTTGTTTAAGTTTTTAGTGCATATTGTGTGGTAGAACTACTGCTATCACTTCTTCTATTTTATCGTTTCCTTCCGCAAATCTGTTCTTTTGTTAAGGATTTTTTTTTCTTTGGTGATGCCGACCCGGTTTTTAATAAGAAGGTGATTTGTGATTGTTAGCTTTTACGTATCAGCACGGATTTAGTGGTGAAGTATATTTGACTAGAACTGGAGGTAGTGACCCTGTAATGTGCTTTTGTGTTTTCGTGTTGGTCTCCTACACAAAGCTGAAATAGTTTTCTTAATAAAGAAAAATGTAGGGAACATTATCTATATACCCCTACTATGAGGCCCCTTGAAGTATACCCTTATCTACTTAAATTATTATACCCCTAAGCTTGACACATTACTAAAATACCCTCTTTTATATAGGGTATATACAAACCACTACCACTAACCACAATTCAAAAAAAAAAAAAAAAAATACCTCTACTAACCACCATCACCACTGTCCACCAACGCCAACAACCACCACCACTGTCCACCACCGCCGCCGTCCACCACCACCGACCACCACAACCACTGTCTACCACCACCAACCACTACCACCACTGTCCACCACCGCCAACAACCACCACCACCGACCACCACAACCACCGTCCACTACCGCCAACCACCACCACCCGCCAACAACCACCACCATTGACCACCACCACCGTCCACCACCGCCAACAACCACCACCACTTTCCACCACCGCCACCACCACTGTCCACCGCCACCACCGACCACACCATCACTGTCCACCACCGCCACCACCACGCCCCACCACCGCCGCCGCCACCACCGCCTCCGCCACCACCACCGTCAACACCACCACCACTGTCAATCGCCACCGTGCACCACCACTGTCGCCGCCGCCGCCGCTGACCACCAACCACCACCACTTTCTAGTAAGCACCACCACCGCCGCTGTCATTGCCACCACCACCACCACAACCATGGAGTCAACTACTTTGAAGTTGTCTCCAAATGAGACAACTAGCTCAAGTTGTTTTCGAAAGTGGAGGAACCTAGTAAAAGTTGTCTCCAACATGTCTCCAACAAGATAGGATATGTGAACATGTTGCTAAAACTAATGGAGCCAACTAACCCAAGTTGTCTCTAGAATCCGAGGCAACTAGATCAAGTTGTCTTCAAAAGTGAAGGCAACTATTCAAGTTTTCTTCAAAGTGAAAGCAACTAGCCCAAGTTGTCTCCAAATATGGATGCGACTATCACTAGTTGTCTCCAAAAAAAAAATTATACAAAAATGAATGAACTCAGCGTGAGTCGAACACATATCTCCCGATATATATTCGGTTGTGCTACCATTGCACCACAAGATTCGTCAATAAAAAACAACATACCAAAATCACATTCAATAGAATAAACAAATAATTAGTAATATAGATCAAACATTTAAACCAACAAACTATCTCCTTCACACCCTGAAATCACTTTGCAAGAAGCAAAGCACAAAAATGTAAACACAAAAGTCACTCAAATAAAGCTTCTAAAGAATTTGGTTCTATCGACAAGACATAGAGACGTAATTTTAACAACAACAAGTTTCATATAAACAGAACATCCTAAAGTCTAAACCCAATAGATACAAAAATTGAGAGAAGAACTGTGATAAACAAGACCTGAACTTTTAGCATTCAAGAAGTTATCTAATTGTTTGTAATGTTTCATCGGAAAAATGGGACGGGATAATTACTTACTGCTGCATTCATTTCCAAGTATTCAAAACGGAAAGAGCATCAATGACTCGATTCATCTATCGGTAACATGAGCCAACATCTGCTACCAACCGCACTTCGAAGCTCCATAATCCATTGCCATGCATTCATTTCCAAGCGTTTAGAAACCGGTAGAAGTTGGCTCCAAATATGGAAGCAACCGCGTAAGTTGGCTCCAAACTGGAAAAGCAACTGGGACAAGTTGTTTAGAAAAATTATACAAGATGAGAGCCCATTTTTTATCTGCTTCAAAATTATACAAGAAAAGCAACTAGCCCAAGTTGTCTCCAAACCGGAGGCAACTAGCGTAGTTGTCTCCAAACACGGGAAGCAACTAGCACAAGTTGTTTAGAAAAAAGTATACAAGATCAGAAAGCCTAGTTTTTATCTGCTTCAAATTTATACAAATGTTACGATAGTAATTCTGCATTTAAATTAATGTCATGGTGTGGGCTTGAGCCAAGGGACCAAGACAATTTCGTCAACTCAAGTGCCTAGAATCCTAGATGAAGGTTTGAGCGCGCTTTCGTTATTGGTATACTTAGAGGAATGTTACGACCATAGTGTCTAACTAGCACCTAATTTAGGCTCAAAATCAAAATTTATATCAAAATGAAACACTAGACATTGAAACTGAATAGCAGAAATTAATACCAGCATCAAACTGATAAAAGACAACCAAGCCAACTGCCTCTAAACACATCCATTTGCCTCCTATAACATCACAAAGCATTTCAAAAAAAAAAAACACCAACAGCATCATCAAAATCCAGTACATAGCCTCATAAACACACAAGAAAACAATGAAACATTTTAGTGCATCACTGAAATCCAGTATATGGCCGCATAAACTCACAAGAGACCAATGTAACGGTTCTAAATATCATCAAAAATCCAGTACATCATGGATCCTAAAGAAATTTTCTCAACACAGTGCTCATTCAAGAGCCTCTCACAAATTAACATACAAATACAATTTATTTAGTTCATAAATGATGCCAGTTCAATTCATACACAAATTAAGCCAGTGATATACAAAACTAATTTATTTAATTCACATATGAAAGATTTATAAGTTAAGAGATTAGAAATTATACCTTAGTTCAGCAATTTCTTTCAAACGAGAAACATATTCAGTCCCTTCTGTTTAGCATATACTATCCACCACCACCCCACTACCATCTAGCATCCAACACCTCCTGTTACATCTTGATATACCAACACCACCACCGGTATGTACTGAAAATTAATGCACTAACAACACCACCAGTAGCTTCAAAACACCTAACTCTAGCTTCATCAATTTAACCACCACCACCCAATAAACTAATTTAGATAAATGGAACATAAAATTGGAACCTAAATCTCTCTCTCAAACTCCCAAATCTAAATCAAATATTGATTTTAATCAAATATGTAACCCAATTTTTTAGTTTTCAAAAATTTCAAAACCTAAACCTAAAAATTGAACTTTACCAGTTTCAGAATCAACAAATCTCGAGCTCAAATCACTGAATCCGAATCTTTAACTAAAAACCCCACCCAAAATCAATTTCAACTCAAATTACTAAATCGAAAAAAAAAATCAAACCGATCTCCCTAAACCGTTTTTTTGAAATCGAACACAAATCATGGATAATCCGCGATACTAGTGGCGGATGTGAACTGAGGTGGTGGTGATGGTTGTGGTGGCGGTGATAGATCTTAGTGTTGGTCGGGAGATGGAGATGATGGTGGTGGGAGCTATGAGCTTTTTTTTCTTCTGTTAAACGAAATGAAGAAGAACGAAAACGAAATGAAGAAGAAAGAAGTGAGAGAGGCTAAAAAAGGAATTATGATTTTTATGTTTTTAAAGAAAATTTCAATTATGCCATGAAGGGTATTTGTAAAGTTTGTAAAGGGTATTTGTGATAGACCCATGGATAGTAGGGGCATAAATAACATTCCCACAAAAATGTACATGACATGACAATTGCCATTGCAAGTATAAGCTTCTTTGAGTTTCATATGAATCACCAAATTTGTGATATAAGTTTGTTCATTAAGGTTAGTCGATATTTGAGGTCATTTAGGTGATCATTCATTTTACTGTCTACCAGGTGCCAATGATGTTGCAATAATAGGGAAAAAGTATGACTCGACCATCTGCAGTTGATGTATTGAGCTTCATCTATGAAATGTGAAGCTTTCCTCTTGAACTGTATCCTTTTATCTCAAAGTTTTGGCAGTGACCCAGTGTGGTTAGTTCTTACTGATGCTCATTATTGTGAAGTATTGCAGAAGAAAGAGAAGAAATGTGACAGGCACATACAGGGCATGAGCTTGTCGGGTAATGGACCTGATTAGATGTAGTTTGTCAGTAAACAAAGGCATAGATGGTGAAGTCTTGACTTCAACTTAGTGTTGAAGCTTACAAAATTTAGCATTTCAAGTTCATTTGGAAGTATTTAGACGGTAAATGTTGTATACTGTTAGTATTTTTTAATACAATTTTAGTTATAAAGTTATTATCAATTTAATTTTGATTAATAAAGTTTTGAAGTAAGTATCAGTTTAATTGTCATTCATCTTTTATTTTTAGATTCAGCTGAATCAATTTCATTTATTTTTTTCTATAAAATATGTTCAATATAAACGGCTGCTTTTATCAGTAATACAGATAAGGCTGTTCAAGGTAGTCGTTTATGAAACAATTTATGGGCTCCCAGGCACAGACGTTTTGAGAAATAAGACTACAGATTTAGGGCTCCCATCCACAGTCGTTTTTAATGATTGTAAGGCTTTTTCTGACAGACTTTTTTTTTTGATTTTCCACTAGTGAGAAGAATATGGTGGACATGAAATTGCTCATATGGCTAACCATTTGGTTAACTATTGTTGAACCAACAAATGTTAATGTTTGGGAACGGTTACATAAACCCAAAGTTGGACGTTTCATTTGTGTGTAACAAGCTAAGGTTTCAATCCAACGGTTGAGAAATATTAGCTTGAATCTAATCAGGTTTTCATCTAACGGTGAATATTGAATGCTTTGTTACCAAGCTAACATTGATTGCAAACCTTAATTTGAAAGACTATATAAGGGAGAACTCTAGCAACAGGGAAACCTAATCCCCACACCTTACGTGTGACACTAGTTGCATAAGCTAGAGTCGATTCTACTTTAACCTTGGGTTTTCTTATCTAAACCAGGTTAACGACTTAAAGACTTCATTGGGATTGTGAAGCCAGACCGATACAACTTTTCTTGTAGTTGTGTAATATGATCTTGTCGTTTTCTATCGCATTTGAGTACAATTGGAATAATTGGCTTGAGAATTATATCCCCGATAGGCAAGATAGAAAAGAAATCACAAACACTTCGTCTCATCGTTTGTGATTCCGCAACATCTTTTTTCGCTGCTTCGATTAAGATTATTGTGAGGTGATTGATAATAATAGGTCAGTTCTTCGGAATATAAGTAGGGTTATCAATTGGTTCATGTTCACCTTGATTTATCAAAATACGAAACAAAAACTCGTAGGTATATTCGTGGGAGACGGATTTATCTATTACCGTAGACTTTTCTGTGTGATACAGACTTGTTTATTAAAGTCTTCAACTTTGGGTCGTAGCAACTCTTAGTTGTGGGTGAAATCATCTAAGGGAATCAAGTACGTAGCATCCTGCTGGGATCAGAGGCGTAGGAGCATAAATGTACCTTGGATCATTGTGAGATTGGTTTGGGTTCAACTGCCTGCATCGAAGTTAATTTGGGAGTGGCTAGTGTCCGTAGCGCTTTAATACAATGTGTGTTCAATCTTGACTAGGTCCCGGGGTTTTTTTCGCATTTTGCGGTTTCCTCGTTAACAAAATTGGTGTCTGTGTTATTTCTATTCTGCATTATATTTGTTTATATAATTGAAATATCATAGGTTGTGCGTTGTTCAATAAATTAGAATATCCGACCTTTTGGTTGTTGATTTAAATTGATTGACACTTGGATATTGGTCTTTGGTACCATCAAAGTTATCTCTCTTTGATAAAGACTCGCAGAATTCTATTTGCTTGAGTAAAGATCAAATCGAGAGATTGAGATATAAACTCTTGATATACTTTTCTCTAGATTGAGTCTGACTGTCTAGTTGATTCTCTAGAAAGTATATTGGAGTTTGTTCATACATATTGCTAAGCGAAATATTGGGTGTGGTTGTTGTACCCCCGCTTTTTCAGTACCTGTACGCATACTAGCGGAAGTTCACGTCCGTGAATTTTTGATGAGTTTGGAAATCAAAAACCAACTCAACCAGTTACCAAAGTATACGCATACTGGTGGAAAGTTCACTTCGTGAATTTCTGCTGAGTTTTAAAACTAAAACAAACTCAAATCCGGTTACTTAAGTACACATACTTAAGTGGTTACTTTCTAAAATCGGTCATGTACATGAACCTAAACATTTATAAAATAAGGAATGAAATATTTGCAGACCGTGGATATAATGTTCATGTATTGATTCGAGTGAATGAAACCGATTTTGCTTCAATTGTGTTCTTGTATACTTCTATAAGAATATAGCAATTGAACGGTTCTTCAACTAGTTTCATTTGAGTCATTTGAACTAGTTATGGTTAAGATGAATAAGGTTGATATGAGAGTACATTTCATTTGTGTGTAACAAGCTAAGTTCGATTTAACGGTTGAAAGATATAGCTTGGTTGAATCAGGTTTTTCATCACGGTGAATATTGAATGCTTTGTTACCAAGGTAACTTGGATTCCAAATCCTGATTTGAAAACTATATAAAGGAGAACTCTAGGAACTGGGAAACCTAATCCCCACACCTCCTGTGTGTTACTAGTTGCATAACTAGAGTCGATTCTCCTTTAACCTTAGGTTTCTATCAAGACCTTGTAGGTTAACGACTTCAAAGACTTCATTGGGATTGTGAAGCCAGACCCAACTATTTTCTTTGTAGTTGCGTGTACTGATCTTGCCCGATTTTATCATATTGAGTACAATTGAAATAACTGACTCGAGATTAATTTCTCCGATAGGCAAGATAAAAGTAATCACAAACATCTTCATCTCATCGTTTGTGATTCCACAATATCTATTTTCGCCATCATACGATTTAGATTATTGTGAGGTGATTGATAATACTAGGCTGTTCTTCGGGAATATAATTCTGGTTTATCAATTGGTTCATTTTCACCTTGATTTATCAAAAGACGGAACAAAAAGTCTTGGGTATTTATGTGGGAGACAGATTTATTCAATCCTATATACTTTTCTATGTGAGACAGATTTGTTTATCAAGTCTTCGACTTTGGGTCGTAGCAACTCTTAGTTGTGGGTGAGATCAGCTAAGGGAATCAAGTGCGTAGTATCCTGCTGGGATCATAGATGTAAGGAACGCAGATGTACCTTGAATCAGTGTGAAATTGATTAAGGTTAAACTATAGTCCAGTCCGGAGTTAATTGGTAGTAGGCTAGAGTCTGTAGCGGATTAATACAATGTGGTGTTCAATCTGGACTAGGTCCCGAGGTTTTTCTGCATTTGCGGTTTCTTGGTTAACAAAATTCTGGTGTCTTTGTTATTTCGTTTCCGCATTATATTTTGTTATATAATTGAAATATCACAGGTTGTGCGTTAAGATCAATCAATTAGAACATCCAACCTATGGTTGTTGATTTACATTGATTGACACTTGAACATTGGTCTTTGGTACCATTCAAGTTTTTTCACATAATATTCGTGCTCACTTGATTTCTATCTGTTTGATTTATTGATTACATTGTGAAATGAGTAGATATTAAAACTCTTTGATATACTTTACTCTAGATTGAGTCCGACTATCTAGTTTATTCTCTCTAGAAAGTGTATTGTAGTAAGTCCTCTTAGATTTCCAAAAGAATTGTTGGGTGTGGTTGTTAGAACCCCGCATTTTCACCTTCGCCGTAAATATTTAACTGTCCTGAGAAGCTTACGATGGTCGTATGCCATTCCCCAATGTAACGCTTGACACTTATATTCCACTCAATGGACCGGAAATTTTCTGAGGCCACCACTTATTCTATTACCCGAATTTTCTAAAAGGTCACCACCAACACAATTTACACCCCACGTTAAAGTTCACCGGAATGTGTAAGACCGCTCGTAGTATATTCACCACAAGCAACAAACTCTACATGAGCGCTATTTAAAGTTTCAACAATCTTCAGATAAAACACATCAATATCAACTTTATGTCCCCATCTTCCTCCTTTCTCATATCCCCAGCAGAACACTTTTTCTTGTCTAGTAACCAAGGCAGCATGTTTTCCTCCAAAGGAAATGTTCTTGATATCTAAATTTCCGGTTGATTCTAGTAATATGGGAAGTAAAGAATCAGTCCTTGCACAATAACGATTACCCATGTTATCAACTGCACCTCCCAAGTATCCCCCTTCTCCCCATATCAATATGTCCTTGAGAACGTCATCAAATTTTTTTGGTGGAAAGGGCTGCGATTAAGAAGTGGATCCACTAGGAAAACTTGTTTGATATTCTGTGATAAGGGAAGCATCCCCTTATTTCTCTATAAAATCATCATGAATTGCCAAGTATAATTTATACATGGTCGCGTTCAATGAGGGAGTTGAACGGATTAGGTGGGGGAGGTCTATGACCGGTCTGGCAAGTGGCGCACAATGATTGCACGTTACAGTGTTGCAGGCCAAGTCAGTGCTCCGCCGTAATGGCACAATACGAAGCCATAATTAATAGAGGTATACTGTATAAACCGTCAAGCACTAAGATAGTGGCACCTTGCATGGACAGTGAAGCGCAGAGGTAGCGCTACACTGTAAAGATATTTGGCTAAGTAATAAAACTCATTGGCCGACACAACGAGGCTTCATTGAGGGAAAGGCAAGACGAGTCCAAAGTGACAGATGCAACATGCGATGTTGGCATATTAAGGCATATCCGTGGAATTGAGTTGGCCCAAACTCAAGGAAGATGCAAGAAGTTAGAATAGGCCAAGAGTTGTTCTATGGCATTAGTTCAAGGCTGGCCAAAGCTTGAACAATGCAAACAAGCTAGTAATGCAAGAGTGACATTGCTAATGTCAAGCGAATTGGCTAAGTGAAGCATATGACGCATGAGCAACCAGAATGAGCTGGCCTCGATGACTGAAGCATAAGGATTTTCCGTGCATTAGCTTAGAGTGATAAGCATGCGGTGGCCAAGATAGCCGAGCATTGGAACGAGGCAGCATTCCAAGAAACCACAACAGTAGTGCAATACGGCTCAAGTGACGGTTAAGAGTTGGTTACAGTCTTCACAAGCATGCCAATGACGCGAGAAGAATTAGAACGGTTATAAAGGAAGTTTATAAGCGTGGGAGTAGGTTCCTAACTGCAAGAGAACAAGTGTTGGATGATTGGCGCGAGTTGGAGAAGAACCGCCGCTTAGTACAGCTTATAGGCGGTTATGGAATCGCTCCATGGGATAGATGGTCATCCCCGGCTGTGTGCAACGGTTGTGCACGATTTTGCTAAGTAAAGTTGTTGTATAAATAGTCCTAAGGCATGGGAATTCTACAGATTACATAGAGAGCGTGAGACTCAAAATAGGAGAGTTTTTTGTAAGGCTAAGGCTTGGTTCAAGGTGAACAAGTCTGTAAGTCCCTGCTGTGCAAGTTTTGTATTTCTTCCCTTTGATGCAATAAAAAGAGTTGATTATGTCATGTTCTAAGTGTTCTTGGTTGACTGATTGTTGTTGACAAAGTATGGCAATGTTTGAATGCATTATGGAGTGCATTTGAGAAGCTAAGAGAAGAGAAAGACGGCTAAAGATTTCCGTTGCATGACTTAGTAGAGTTGGTTGTTTGCATTGGTGCAAACTTATAAGGCTAAAGTGCAGGTGGGTGAAGCTTTATTCACAGAACCAATGTGTTGCCGGGTTACACTTTCGCAAAAAATTATCTGGGGTGTTTGAAGGTGTGACACTTACCAAGGTACGCATATCTATTTTGTTTAGTTTCCTCCCACATTTTAGTTGTTATCGGCAATTACTTAGATTTTTCCTATTACTTCTGAACTAAATATAACTCTTTTAACATCACATTCAAAGACCATTTTCTAAAATTTATTTCGCCAAATAATACATTCTTGTAACTCCGCCTGCGGAATGGCAAAATTCTGGTTTAAAAAGGATATAGGTAGCTACTAGTCACATGTAAAATTGCCTTATGTGTTTTTATCATCATAATTACATGAGATAAAATTGTTCTTTTTTTCTCATTGCAAAAAATGAAGTTTCCATTAATTAATTATTATTAACACAACTGAAACCTAGGAAAAAATTGAGACTCCAAAGATCCACTCTTTTTGAGACGGATAGAGCATGTGCCATCGTCCAATTTTTGTGAACAAAATAAACAAACTTAGAAAATATAGTAAAATAACAATCGTTAGGACAAGCTTCTGACTTCCTCTTCCTCTCCAACACAAAGAAAAGAAATCTTAGACCCCAAATCCCTCAGATTTGGCCATTTTGACCAATATTAGGATGTTAGAGCCCAACTTATTGTTAGGCTTTCAACTATTTTTTATAAATCCTTTTGATCTGTACGGAGCATATATAAAATCATCTACCGTAATTATTTGTTTAAAAAATATAAATAATTGCTAGCATAAAGCCTACAGAATCCGTGGCGGAGCCAAAAATTATGAGAAGGGGATGCAAAAATTTGTTATGGGATGCATAAATTTGTTCTAGGGGTGCAAAGAAGCAAAAATATGTTTATATATAGAAAAAAAAAACTCTAATTGGACCTAAAATAGGGTTTGGAGCCAGCTGGGTAAGGGATGCAAGTGCACACTCTTGTAGGGAATGACAAATGGAAACACGTCCACCTCACCATCTCCATTGCACGCGGAGGAAAAGTGTCATGAAACTTTCAACAATTCAACTTGATTTTCGCATACTCGAAAAAATGCACAAAAACTTCCGCCACCAAAATCATGGGAACCTCACCTAGTGATCCATTCCCAAATTTGGACACAACGTGTTTCCAACAATCCAGTTCTCATGAAGCAAATGGCTGATCCTGGAACAAAGATATTTCCAGCGACACCTTTGTCTACTACGACCACTATTTATAAAATATATTTTATAATTCGAATTATCGATCTTTATTCATATCAGGATTTAGAGTCTGTCTGGCATGATGTAATTAGAAACTGTGGTTACATGGAGTAGTTGAGGTATACAGTCAAATGCTGAGTGTTTGGTGTGGACTCAATTATACACCATAGCAGCAACATTTTTCTAGTCATAATAGCGAAAACATGGTAAAAAACTCTTAACAAAATGAATTTCCTAATTCGGAGAATCATAAGCACTAATATAAACTTGAAGGACTCGTCAACAACGTTTGTATATTTTGTTTAAATTTCCTCCAACATTTCAGCTGTTGTTATTTGGCGTATTTTTTTGTACATTTTTTTAATAAAATATAATCAAAAAAAATAAAAAAAAAAATAAAATAAAAAAATAAACAAAAAACAAAAACAAAAAAAAAAAAAAAAAATAATAAAAAAAAAGAAAATATTATTGGCGATTGAACATTCTTCATGTTTTCTCCGGCGATTTCTGTCGGCGATTGAAAACCGGCTTTGATCCCCAGAACCACCATGTTTTCTTCTGATTTTTCACAGGTTATTGATTCCACGTTTTTCTGCGTCGTCGATTTTACCTTTCTCTTTCGTTTTTCCCTTTGTTTTCCGCGCTTTTTGCTTTGGTCTTTAGGGTTTTCGGTTAGTCTTGTTTTAGGGTTTTTGTGTACAGATCGTTATGACGATTCTTACCAGAGCTTCTTCCCATTGCCGTTCGACTGGTTCACAGCTCCTTGAAGCTTCTGCGCCAACCAACACAGTCTCATCCGATGAGCTCTCCTACCATTGCCCGTTCAAGACTTTCCACAATTGTCGCGACGTGTTAATGGCAAGAGGATACGCTAGGGTTTCTTTCTTGAAACACCTTCGGATGACATTTTTCATCGCAGCCTAAGATGGATTTTGGGCAGAGCCGATTGCCACCGACTTGAACATTTATCTCGCCCGGGAGAAGCTTCCGCAGCCTTCGCATGTGGTCAGAAAGTTGTCGTTGCATGCATCTCCATGCTTGGTCGATGCCTTGCAGGAGGTAGACAAGGTGTCGTTCATGATGAGGTAATTGCTTAGGACCACTTAATGGAGATGGAGCAGATTTCCTTCTACACGGTCTTACTAAACCAGGGAGTGCTACTAGCTTAACACTATCCAGTGTTGCGAGCGGTGATGTCTCTACATACGGTGCTGAAGCTCTTCCCTTGAGTGTTGACTCTGGTGTTCTTCTTTCCACAGACTTATTGAACATCGTCTTCCAAATATAATAGCTCACTACGGTGAAGTGTATTCCACACGCCGACTTAGCTTTTCCAGGAATTGAAACATTGTCTTGACAGAGTTATCGCAAGCCTGTGTAACATTTTTACGTGGTTACTGACTCTTACTTCTTCCCATTTGCACGCTAACTTTGTTTCGACCGAAGAATTCCGCCGAGGCTAAGTCAGGCAGCCGTAAGAAACTACTGTGAGCAATGACTATAAACCAGGCCATCTCTTGTGTGGAAAGAGCCAAATGGTTGCTCCACTTTGGTTTCGAAACTACTACAGCAACCTGTCCGAATGGGGAATGGAAAGGAAGACTCGAAGAATCAAGGGGTTGCCAATATTTTGGCTTGCCAGAAGAAGATCAGCTGCAGTCATTACTCGGCTGCAATTCGAGTACTTTCTTCATCAGGGGTAGCTCCGCGTAATGAAAATACTTATCTGGATTTGCTAGATAAGCATCTATCAGCTACTCTCCCCGTCGTTCCTTCGGACGTTGTGATAGGTGATCCAATTATGGTGGATTCACGGGCTGTCCTGGGAGCTATAAAGAGCTTCCCAAAGGGTACCTCTTGTGGGCGAGATGGTTTACGTGCGCAACATTTGGTCGATGTCATGAGTGGTGCTCAGTAGTCATAGTAGTGGATAATTTACTTTCTTCGATCACCGGGGTAGTCAATCTTTGGTTGGCTTGTAAATGCCCCAATAGTTTGGGAGAGTTCATTGCCAGTGCGCCCTTTGACTCCACTACTTAAACCAGGGGGTGGTGTTAGCCAATCGCGGTTGGTACTGTTTTGGCGAAGGTCGGTTTCCAAAGTTGTCGTTTTTTCAGCTTGGGAAAGAGATGACCTCTTATTTAGGCGACTATCAATTTGAGTTGGTGTGCTGCAATCGGTGGAGAGAGTATTCTACATGCTGTGAATAGCTTACTAGAATTGAAAGGTCATTCGGATACAATGTCAATGCTGCTTATTGACTTTTCCAATGCTTTCAACATGGTGAGTAGGTCTCATCTCATCAAAGAGGTTCGCCTTCATTGTCCAGGTATTTATCGCTGGGTAGAGTTTTGTTATTTGCGACCTGCTAAGCTCTATTTTGACCAATATATATTGTCTTCTGCTCTCGGGGTTCAGCAAGGGGACCTCCTTGGTCCCTTGGTTTTTGCGTTGACTCTTCATCCTCTTGTGAAGACTATTGCTTCTCGTTGCACCCTTGATTTACATGCTTGGTACCTTGATGATGGTACCATTATTGGGATACTTTGGAAGTATCCAAAGCCTTGAGTATAATAGAGGTGAAGGGCCCGACTGGGGTTGCATCTTAACGTTCGTAAAACTGAAGTCTTTTGGCCATCTATTGATCCCAGAAACACTTTAGACGGTGTTTTCCCCCCAGATATTGGTAGGCCCTCTAATGGTGTTAAGCTTTTGGGTGGACCTGTGAGTTTGGATCCGAGATTCATTAGTGATATGATGCTGACCAGGTGAATAAAACTGTTTCAACCGATGGATGCAATCAAAAACTTAAGGACCCTCGAGTGAGATGCTATTACTTCGTAATTGCACCGGTGTGTCTCGTTTATATTTTGCAATGCGCACTACCAATCCAAAGCCTGCAGTAATCCGCCACCGATCTCTTTGACGATCATTTACTTAAGTATTTGAGACTCTTAATTACTGGAGATGGTGTGGGGTTTGGTCCTCTACAACAGCGATTAGCTACTTTGCCTATCAAAGATGGTGGCCTTGGCATCTACACTATGGCGGATACCCGTACTTACTGTTTCCTTGCCTCTCAGAATCAGACCGCTTCTACACGTAAGACAGTGCGGGGTAGTTTATTCTCAACAAACAAAGGCTCGCTTTTATCAATTGGCTCTTGAGAACTTTATTCGTGTATGTGGATTACCTCCTTCTTATTGTGTCGATGATACCGCCCCCTTCCATGCATTCCCTGGCGCTTACTTATTTCGATGCTATTAAGAAGCAAATCCCTGCACCAATTTTCCTTGTCTGCAAGAGATTCTCGCTCTATGGCGGCAGTAAACCGCATCAAGCATGCTCAAGATTATCTACTAGCTGTACCAATCAGCGGGCTTAACCGGTCATGTATTGACCTAGACAGTTTTGGCCGTGCTTTTTACCGTCTCGGTATTCCTCTCGTTTGTTGAGAATGGCTTATGCAGTTGCAACAAATCTATGGACATTTTTGGAGACCATGCGCTTCATTGTGCTAAAGATGTTGGAAGTAAGTTTCGACATGATGTTGTCCGTGATATTACCGTCGATATCCGTTACAAGGCTGGTGTACCCGCCCGCAAGGAGGGTGGGTATTGTTTCGGATGAGGATGAAGATTTGAGGCTCGCTGGATATTCTTGTTCTCAACGGGAAAACGGCAAGATGTCTGGATGTTACGGTTGTCTCGCCCTTTTTGGTGATGGTGTTCGTTCTTTTGTCCCGTGGAAAGCCATTTCAAAAGCAGTTTCAAGGAAGCGTGGTAAATATCTCGGACAAGTGCACTTCACTTGGTTATGGTCTCGGGGTCTTGGCCTTCTACCTTGGGAGAGTTCGAAGATACATTATGTTTTTTAAGCGTCCCAAGAATTGTCTTATTAGTAATGACGCTAGTAGTGGTTATGGTAGTTTTGTTTTTCATAGAGTAGGTATTGCTATTCAGAGGGGTTAGTGCCCAACTTGTTGCTAGGTTGCCAACCAATAGTTTTGTATGATTCCAATATTTATATTGTTTATTTATAATTACTGTTATAATATTTTTTTTAAATATAATCCTTGATCATTATATTCACTGAATAAGAGACCCCCATAATTCCCCTTGCCTGATAATAATATATGGTATAGACATGCATATAAATGGTTTCAATAGGATACACGCACTGATATAGGTAGCTTGTGAGGCATGTAAATGGACCTTCTCATTATAATTGCGTGTCAAATGAAGGTGCTCTCTTTTGATGGCAAACAATGAAGTTATAATGAACAATTTACGGTGTCTTTTGACACAATTTCTGTGAGCTCAATTAAACAATTGAACAAATTACGGTGTGTTTGACACAAATTCTGTGAGCTCAAACATTTCAATCAAAAAAATGCTGGAGTGTTGGTTTTCTTAAGTAGCATTAATGTCTAACGATTCCCATGTAAATTGTGATTTCAAGCTTATTTTTTTTTTTTTGGTTTCACCTATTTACCACCCACACTTTTCCTAATTGTCACCCCTTAAGAATATTGAAAGTAATTCCACTTTTTAATTTTACTTTTTCCTATTACCACCTAAAAAAACTATTACCATTTTTATTTTCCTTCTTCTTCACTAATCTCCATGCTCATTAAAAGTCCAGTTTTCTTCTTCTTCATCAATCTCCGTTTTTATTAAAAAATGATCAACCCTTGGAAAAGCTATAGTAGTCAAGAATACGGAAGTCTCGAAGTGTTGCAGTCGTCAAGGATTAAATTCTGTTTTTTTTTTTGAATTTTAATCGTTGTTATTTGAAAAACTAAGGGCATAAGCAGTAGTCCAAACAACGACTATTCAAGGGTGCCGTAGTCGTCCAGTAAATGCCGACTTGAGTTATGAACTTTCTGGCTCCTGGATTCGATTACTTAGCAACAAGAAAGCATGGTGAAGGCGGTGGTCGGCGGGGGGGAGATGGAGTGGGAGCAGGTGTTTTTTTGTTCTTTGGTTATTAGGGTAGTTTTAATGTTGGGTGTAAACAACAAGTCATGAGGTAGCAATTAGGAAATTTTGAAATTTATATGAGTTGTGAATAGGAAAAGTGGGAGTGGTAATTTATGTGAGTGGCAAATAGGAAAAGTGTGGGTGGCAAATAGGGAAAACTTTCTTTTTTAGCTTATACCATTCCTGTACGGTTACCATTTAGTAGAACTTTCTGTCAAAATCCTTAGCTAAGCTAATACTATAAAGCTTGTTATTCTGTTTGTATGTCTTGTATTTGTTTATGGTTATGTTAAATTTCTGTCTTACATAAAATTTAACTTCCAAAAGCAAGACGAATGATGAAACATTTTTGGGGTGTTTTTATCGGGATTAGAGTTACCACAACCTAATAATGTCTTTTTAAGAGGATAGGTTTTGCAATTCAAAAATGACTAGCAGCGCAACTTGTTGCTCGCTTGCCTTCTATGTAATTATGTTTAATATCTAATCAGAGTGTACTGAAATTAATTTAATTAAAGCCAAATCAAATTCAAACTAATAATAGAGATTTTTTAGGGAGATAATTTTAGGATTAATATTTATCACATCTTTTATTTGTAAAAACAATATGTAATCAAACTCTTAAAAACATTTAATTATGGGTTATTTATATATACATGGGTTTGAGATAAACAAAAAAAGCAAAATGGGATGGAAATAACTTTCCCCACTTCTGGACCCTTCCAACGCAATACCATAATTAAGTAAATCCCAAAAAGAAAAATATTTTATTATTAACAATATCATTAATAAGATAAAAAATTAATAGGATAATTAATGTACTAAGTTTCTCTAAATCCCTCGACATTACTTCATTAGTTTAGCGTAACATGAATGATGCTTGTTGTTATTTGGTGCCAGTGATGCATTTATAACCTTCTTATTGCAACATACGCGACAGAAAACAAACCCGTAATTATAACAATTATATTTCTTCCGTGATCCCGAAACTATTCTCGCACTCCACTACAACTTGATTGATGAGTAGAGAAAATGGATCTATGTACACAAATTGCAGCCGTGAAATTAGACCCACAAATTACACTCTCCACTTGTCTCTCTCTTAAGGCTTCCACCAGAGTCGGAGAGTTTCCATCTCCCGTATCTCCCAAGCCTAATTGCCCATTTCCATCCTTACCCCAAGTAAAAAATTTTCCCCTTGATGTCAAAACAGCAGTATGATATGATCCTGACGAAGCATGCATAACAAATTCCCCTTTAAGCTTGTCTTCAATAATTGTAATCGACTTGTCCATAGCTTGTGGATCTTTGAGTTGCACATTAGCAGTTAGATTCCGATGGTACAAACTTTACCCGTATTCATCAATCCAACAAAGGAGCATCCTACCACACGATACTTGAACAAAATCACCGGTGCATAAGCCTTCCTACGCATGTTGGTAGAGTCTTTCGCCCTTAATCCAAATGTCCTAGTTTTCCTTTATCCCCATCTCCCCATGTAAATAATTTCCCGCCAGAAGAATTTGGATTCGAGGCGTGAAACTTGATATCAACAACTGCTGCCATATGTCCACATGCAACGTTTTAACCCATAATCCTTTTAGATATTCAACTCCTAGTTAGCAATTCGGGATACGGGTAGTAGTTCGGAACGGTATACGTACAGGAATTATACGGATTCTGATAGGTTGGATTCGGTCAAAAATCCGGTCAACGGTTCGTTGTTCGGAACAGCATACGTACGCGCATATTCGTTTTATAAACGTGAGTTCGACACTTAAAATTCGGCTTACATATATGATAAATTGATAAGTATTATGACCTTCTTACGAGACTAATTTTATTTGTATATGATTTATAAGATGGAAAAAAATATTTTAGCATGATTATTTAACTTGAAGTAAACAATTTAATCACATAAATATTATACAACGAGTTTATAGACTTTTAAACAAAAATTAACACATAAAACACTGGTTAAACAACTATCAATAGAAAATATTAACTGACTAATTGTATTTAAATATAAAGTATATACAAAATCAAACAACAACCAATCAACAGAACTCTGGTAAGAGAATTATGTATGGGAGAGCAAGGTTGGGCGCGAACTAGGTTCGAAGTTCTAGTTCGGAAATATCAGTCGGATTCGGTTAGTTCGGATACGTTCGCGAATCATTCGTGAGGTCCATATAATCCGGGAACTAGGTTCGGAGTTAAAATAGTTCGGAAGTATCATTCGGATTCGGTCAGTTCGGATACGTTCGCGAATCATTCGGGAATGATTCGGAGAATTACTAACTAGGCTTCTTTGGGTTGTGAAGCACTTAGAAGATTTCCATGCCCCAGTACCCCAAATGTTCCTTCGCCGTAAGTAAATAACTGTCCCGAGGAGCTTACGATGGCCGTATGCCATTCCCCACATGTAACGCTTGACACATATATTCCATTCAATGGACCAGAAATTTTCTGAGGCCACCACTTATTTCTATTACCCGAATTTTCTAAAAGGTCACCACCAACACAACTTACACCCCACGTATAAAGTTCACCGGAATGTGTCAGAGCGATCGTAGTATATTCACCACAAGCAACAGACTATACATGGACGCCATTTAAAATTTCAACAATCTTGGGATAAAACACATCAATATCAATTTTATGTCCCAATCTTCCTCCTTTCTCATGTCCCCAGCAGAACATTTCTCCTTGTCTAGTAACCAAAGCAGCATGTTTTCCTCCAAAGGAAATGTTATTGATATCTAAATTTTCGGTTGATTCTTGTAATTTGGGCAGCAAATAATCAGTCCTTGCACAATAACGATTACCCATTTTATCAACTGCACCTCCCAAGTATCCCCCTTCTATTCCTTCTCCCCATATCAATATGTCCTTGAGAACGTCATCACATTTTGTTGGTGGAAAGGGCTGCGATTGAGAAGTGGATCCACTAGGAAAACTTGTTTGATATTCTGTGATAAGGGAAGCATCCCCTTTCTGCTCTATAAAATCATTATGAATTGCCGGATCTGCTATTCTTGGCTCTGATGAACAAACAATGTTGGAAGAATATGGCAACTGTTGGAAATATGGGCACCCATTGTGTGTGTGCATGCCCAAAGTCCATCTTGGGTGGATGAGTAAAGTCATATGCTTGACTTTGTCAAAGGAAAAATCCTTCTCCAACTAACCAAGCCATGGTGAAACATGTGTTTTGTTTCTTGCCACCATGTGTTTGCATGATGCTAACAAGTGTTTAATCACTTACTCCATATGTTTATCTCCATGCTAACAAGTGTTAGAACTTGCTACAAGTGTTTAGTTCTTCCTTGACACTTTCCAAGAGAGAATACTTGAAGTTTGAGTATAAATAGGCTTCTAGTTTCATTTGTTGAAACATAATAATAGAAAATAAGAAGTAGCAAATACTACAACTCCATAGTAGTAAGTTTAGCAAGAGATAAACCAAGTATGGAGATTAAGCTAGAGAGTTCTATGTGAGCATTCAAGTTAGCTAGTATTCAAACATTAGTTGTAGAATCACCAAAATCCCTTAGTGTCTTTTGGAGAAGAAGTTGAAGTTCTATATGGTATTTAGTTTGTGGAAATATAGTTTGTGCTCGTTTTTGTGGCACCTACTCACCGCCGAGTTTGAAGGTTCAAGAACGTGAAACGCAAGTGATCCACCGGTTCTAATTAATCCGCATTTGGAGCGATTACAAGGTATGAATTAATAACCCGCTTCCGCATTTGATTTGTTCAACTTACATATATATCAGTTATATATGACTTACATTGGTATCAGAGCCTTTTATGCGTTTTCGTTATTTTGAACGAACCATGGACTAAACGGCCACTTCCTAAAAGGACTATGACCTAAAATTAATTATGTGGAGACATCACCTTTGTGGTTTAATGTGTTCCAATTTCTGGCCTGACACCGACCATCCAATGGACCAAGGACTGAACGGCCTCTGCTCGAAAGGACTACGACCTAAAATAAATTTTGTGGAACAATCACCTTTGTGGTTGATTTAATTAATTTCATATAAATATAACATACATGATATTAATTTTTTTTTTATATATGATTAATTTGTTGAATCATGTTGTTTAATTTAATATCATTAGTTTAATCATAAGTGTCTTTCTCAACAAAAATACTTAGTGTATGTGTTTATAAAAATATATATTGCTTTGTGTATTTTCTTTAATTTTAGAAAAATCTAAAAGTGGATTTTTCAGTACTTCTGAAACGGGACATATTTTTATTTTATTTTTCATTAGTTGAAAAATAATTTACTTGCTTTATTTTCATTAGTTGAAAATAATTTTCATAATATATGTTTTCGAAACAGTGCATATTTTTGCTTTATTTTCATTAGTTGAAAATAATTCGTGAGCGAGGTACTTTGAAAATTAGTAGCAAGAAACTCATGATTTCGCGTTCGTTTTCCACATGATGTACATTGTTTATATGTAGCTTATTTATCTCTGTTGATAGATAACTAATCATCATATGTTGGTTGATTTTAAGTGGTTATTGGCTTAAGTTATGTGCTTTACCAATATTTATTAGTCCAAATTAATTGATAGAGGTTATATTAAAATGCATATTTGGGTGATGATTATGAGCCTAGCGAAATTTTCGATCTCGGATTTGTGTGTAGATATGATTTTACCAATTAGATTTTGAGACAATATAGTGAGTGTACACATAATAATAATGTCCAACTTTGTGCAACAAACGTGTAGAAATGGCTAGCAACAATGTGATTGCTGATCTCAATAAGGGTGACAAACTTGATGGGAAGAACTATGATGTGTGGCATAGAAAAATCCGATACTTGTTGGATGAAGGAGGAAAAATGGAACTCCTAACAAATGAAATGGTCCGACCCGCAGAGGGTCATACTGCCCAACACCGTCGTTATCTTGAAGCCTACGAAACTTGGGTTAAGAAAGATCGTAGTGCACGCCACACTATGTTGAGTAGCATGCACAATGATCTTATTGGAGAATATGAGGAGTTTCATCGCCAAGCAAATGTGGGACCAGCTAAAATTTGACTTTGGTGGTACGTCCACCACTAGACTTCGCAGCTTAGTGCTGAAATTTGAGGTCTACCGAAAGGATCCCAAGCATTCAATGACAGAACATCTAAGAAGGATGTCGTCAATGATTCGTTAGTTAAAATCTGCTGGGAATGTTCTAAGTGATGAACAACAAGTTTTAGCTGTGATAAGATCATTGCCTGATTCTTGGGTGCATATGAAGCAAATTCTTACTCAAAATGAAAGCATCAAGAATTTCTCTGACATCTCTCGACACGTTGAGCTTGAAGCTGAACGCCAAGAGGCGACACGTGTGGCTACCTTGTATGCTCAAGGTGAGCGCAAACCACAAGGTAAGCGCAAGAAAAATAGCCAAAGGGATGCGGAAAAGGAAGAAAAACCAGCTAAGCGCCGTCGTGGCAAGCGTGCTGGTAAAAGAGACAAATCTAAGATGAAATGCTATAACTGTGGAAACAAAGGACATTTTGGCCGTGAGTGCACTGAGCCGAAAAAGGTACTTTGTTCATTTAACTCTGTTTACACATTTGTGTGTTCACATGTAATGGTTTCTCACTCTCTCCCTGAATGGATTGTAGATACGGGAGCAACAAAACATGTAGCTCGAGATCGAGCGGGGTTCGTAGATTATCGACGTATATCACGTGGTACATATAGAGTTTATATGGGCAATGGCACATGTGAGGATGCTATGGGAATCGGCACATATCGCTCTCTATGCGCTCCGGACGCATTTTAACACTTCACGATGTGTTATACGTACCAGGATTCATCATAATCTACTTTCAGTTATTTCTCTTCTTAGTTTAGGGTACTCTTTTAAAATAGAAGACGGTAGGTTGGACATCTTCTTTTATGGTACTTTGTTTGGACATGGTTATTTATGTAATAACTTTTTTAAATTAGACTTGTTTAATTCTATTTCTTCTGAGACTTTAGTGTCTGATGCTAGTAGTAGTAGTGTTATTGACTGTGTGACTTGGCATGCTAGACTAGGACATATTGGGCAAGATAGGATGACTCGGTTAGCTAGAGAAGGCCATCTTGGCTCACTCGCTAAAGTTTCCTTACCCGTATGTGAACCTTGTCTAGAAGGAAAAGCTTGTGGAAAACCTTTTGGTAAGGCCAAACGTGCTGCTCAACCTCTTGAGCTGGTACATTCTGATATTTGTGGACCTATGAATGTTAAAGCTAGACATGGTTATTCTTATTTTCTCACATTTATTGATGATTATACGCGATTTGGTTATGTATATTTGATTGCTCACCGCTACGAAGCCTTGGATTGTTTCAAGCGCTTTGTTGCGGAAGTTGAGAATCAAACTGGGAAGAGTTTGAAGACTCTCCAATCGACCGTGGACGCGAATATTTATCCGATATGTTCGGGAATTTTGTGAGAGTAAGGGAATAACTAGACAGCTTACTATTCCATATACTCCGCAACAAAATGGTGTTGCAGAGAGAAGGAATAGGACATTATTAGATATGGTTAGATCAATGATGGCGCAAGCCAACCTCCCAATATCTTTCTGGGGGGATGCTATTATGACTGCGGCCTACATTTTGAACCGTGTCCCAACTCAATCGGTTCCTTCTACGCCATATGAACTTTGGAAAGGCGAAAAACCTAATTTAGGTAATTTGCGCCCATGGGGTTCAAATTGGTTATGTTCACAACGCTTCTCATGTGTATGGAAAGCTAGGTCCTAGAGCACGAAAGCTTGTCTTTATAAGATATATTCTCGATTGCTCAAAAGGATATGTGATGTATGGTGAACATCCAAGTGGAAGGATGACCGAGATAGAGTCCAGAGATATTGTTTTCATTGAAAATGATTTTCCTCGAATCAGCTGACATTAACAAAAACTTGGAACTCTTTGAAATAGAAGAGAGTGAAGATATCTTACCATCTTCGAGCGAAGGTAGAGAATTAGTTTTTCAACCTATAATCGCGAAGATAGTGGGAATGGTCTACATCCTAGTGGGAGTGAACCGCTAGAGACACAAGTTTTTGAACCACGCAGAAGTGAGCGTGGAAAAGTACCCGTCGTCATTTTGAGATTGAAGGGGAATATTGATGTATGCTTGCGAGTATTGAAGATGAGCCTACTTCTTTTAGAGAATCCATCTC
This sequence comes from Papaver armeniacum, assembly GCA_023531295.1. Classification (NCBI taxonomy): domain Eukaryota; kingdom Viridiplantae; phylum Streptophyta; class Magnoliopsida; order Ranunculales; family Papaveraceae; genus Papaver; species Papaver armeniacum. The sequence continues at coordinate 29,876 of JAJJWW010001346.1, forward strand.
TTGATTGATTGCAATAAATGGCTTTTTGCAATGCAAGAGGAAATTAAATCAATGGATAAGAATGACGTTTTGGAGTTGGTTGATCTTTCATTTCGGGCGAAAGGCCATTGGAAACAAATGGGTCTTTAAAATTAAACGCCAGGAGGATGGTTCAATCGAAAAATACAAAGCTCGTCTAGTGGCAAAAGGATATACTCAACAAGAGGGTATTGACTATGAGGAAACCTTCTTTCCTGTGGTAAGGTTTGCCTCAATTCGCCTCGTTCTTGCTATTGTTGCATATTTGGATTTAGAATTGTTCCGGATGGATGTTAAAACTGCATTCCTTAATGGGAAACTAGACGAAGAGATTTACATGTCTCAACCAACGGGTTTTGAGGTCAAAGGACAAGAGCGCAAAGTTTGTAGTCTCAAACGTTCCATTTATGGCCTTAAACAATCGTCTAGAAAATGGTATATGCGTTTCCATCAATCTATCACCTCTCTGTTGGATATGAAATGATTGAGGAAGACCATTGTGTGCACATTAAACGATCCCAGGAAAGCATTCTTATCCTAGCATTATATGTCGATGACATTCTATTAGCAGGTAATGATCTAGAAGGAATTGTCGCCACTAAGAAGTGGTTGTCCTCTAATTTTGAAATGACGGACATGGGTGAAGCTAATTATGTATTAGGTGTTAAGATCACGCGAGACCGCTCAAGAAAGACTCTTGGTTTGTCTCAAGAGACTTACATAAAGAAGATACTTGAGCGCTTTCGAATGCATGATTGTAAACCCGTTGACACTCCTATGGACAAAGCATGTGTGCTAAGTAACGATCAATGCCCTAAGAATGAGGAAGAAAAGAAATACATGTCCAATGTACCATATGCATCTGCGGTTGGGAGTCTTATGTACGCTATGTTGTGTACTAGACCCGACATCAGTTTTGCAAGTAGGGATGGTAAGTCGTTACCAAAGTAACCTGGACCGATCATTGGAAAGTAGTTAAAAGGATATTTCGTTATCTTAAAGGGACTGCTAATCCCCTCTTTGTTACCATGGTGAAGATATTAGACTCAGAGGATTTAGCGATGCCGATTGGAGCAACGATAGAGATGAGTTTAAATCCACTTCAGGATACGTTTTTAAACTTGGAGGTGGTGCAATCACTTGGTGTAGTCGAAACAAAAGTGTATTGCTCGTCTACAATGGAAGCAGTATGTTGCACTTGCGGCAGCCGTCCAAGAAGCTGTCTGCGGTTGAGGAGATTTCTTAAGAGACTTGGTGTCTCGGAACACGCAAAAGAAGCGGTGTTGCTTCACAGTGATAGCACATCAGCTCTAGCATATGTGAAAGATCCCAAATACCATGGAAAAACCAAACACATTGGTAGGAGATTCCACTTTATACGCGATATGGTTGCACGAAGAAAGGTTGTTCTTAGACATATCTCCACAAATAGAATGTTGGTGACCCTTTGACTAAGCCCATTCCGAAAATTGCTTTTCAATCTCACGTAGAGAACATGGGATTAAACAGATGTGATATGTAGAACATGTGATAATGACATTATTATTATAAGTATTAATGCTTTCTTATATGAATATGTTTTGTAGAAATCATATACTTTTGATGTGTACACGGATATTTAAGTTGTCGGCAGGCAAGAATCGGCCTACTCACACAGGTGATTCGCCTTGGCGCTTAGTATAGCGAGCAAGATGAGACAAAAGAAAAGAAAATTTTCAGAAAATATGTTTTTCGAAAACCATGTGCTTTTGTAAGACTTTTCTATAAATGTATAAGTCGCCTTAATATGTCTAAGATGAGATTTCATAGAGAGATCGATCATTAAATGTGACCACCATTTAATGAAGCTGTTATAAAGCCGAGATGTGATTTTTTGAACAATTATTATGTGAATGACTTGTTGGAACAAGAAAATCAAGTTAGGCGCCTAAATGGCGACTAGACTAAGATCTGTATGACGTATGCTTTTTTATGCTGGACATGCCCATTTGAGTGGGAGAAACGTCATAACATACACTTTGTGATGTATGTGCTAAGTCGACCGATTATGAGAGCGATGAATGATTCCCCGCTTCATTCTTTGTGTGAGCCTTTGGATTAATATCCAATTCATTTACCCCTTTGACTTGAGTTTATGTCATGAAGAGGATACTTAATGATGCTACTTTAGCATGTTTTCTAATACGATGCAACTTCCCGTATGATGATACATGTCTAGGAAAGTTGTTAAGTTGAATTGGAACGATATGAATTTCTTGGAAGAAAATTTGATGATACACCATGAATTGTGACTCATAGCTGGCCGGCGTTTTTCGTGCATCGAAAATCATGAGTACAATTGATAAAATGTACATGGGTGCAATACTGCTTGATAGAGGGATTAAGAGTATTGTGTCAGGTGTAGTCAAATTATCTGAGGTAAAGAGATACGAACATTCTTTGTGAAGGGTTGATGTCTCCATGCTGACTCGTAATGAGGTTCTAGTATGGAGCTCCCAAAATGAAGGTATCTCGGCGGTCGCACAAACTATTTACTAATATGAACATTTTCTCTTAGGACTTTGATTGGGAAGCATGTTTGGCGCGTTACACACACTATGTGTGAGTGGGAGATGTTGGAAATATGGGCACCCATTGTGTGTGTGCATGCCCAAAGTCCATCTTGGGTGGATGAGTAAAGTCATATGCTTGACTTTGTCAAAGGAAAAATCCTTCTCCAACTAACCAAGCCATGGTGAAACATGTGTTTTGTTTCTTGCCACCATGTGTTTGCATGATGCTAACAAGTGTTTAATCACTTACTCCATATGTTTATCTCCATGCTAACAAGTGTTAGAACTTGCTACAAGTGTTTAGTTCTTCCTTGACACTTGCCAAGAGAGGATACTTGAAGTTTGAGTATAAATAGGCTTCTAGTTTCATTTGTTGAAACATAATAATAGTAAATAAGAAGTAGAAAATACTACAACTCCATAGTAGTAAGTTTAGCAAGAGATAAACCAAGTATGGAGATTAAGCTAGAGAGTTCTATGTGAGCATTCAAGTTAGCTAGTATTCAAACATTAGTTGTAGAATCACCAAAATCCCTTAGTGTCTTTTGGAGAAGAAGTTGAAGTTCTATATGGTATTTAGTTTGTGGAAATATAGTTTGTGCTCGTTTTTGTGGCACCTACTCACCGCCGAGTTTGAAGGTTCAAGAACGTGAAACGCAAGTGATCCACCGGTTCTAATTCGTCCGCATTTGGAGCGATTACAAGGTATGAATTAATAACCCGTTTCCGCATTTGATTTGTTCAACTTACATATATATCAGTTATATATGACTTACAACAACCTTTTTGACAAATACCTCACAAGTGACCGACTTGGACTCGCACATAGGCTCCGCACCTTAACAACAAATAAACACACAATCCAATGTTAGAAGAAGAAAACTGAGAGAACACTGCCCACATGCTTGCACACAGTGATGTGACGAACCATTGACCCTCAAATCATGACATTCACCAAATATTTAGGGTATCATTTGAATGGGTGCCACGTTACATATTCGAGCAAGTAGCTTGCAAGAGGCATGCACCCTAGCTAGCAAGGTCATTAAAAGAAATGTTATGCAGAATTGGAGTTTTCTCTGGTATATATTCGGATGTTCCCATATGAGGGGCAAATTGATAAGTCAATCTTTGATAGGGTTGAAAATGCCAGTAAGATTTCAGGTTAAGCTTATCTATAATACGGACTATACATGGTTGCTTAAATGGGTGAGATTGAATAAGATGTTTTGTAAGTTTCTAATTGAAATCACATTAACAGATTATTATGAATATTAAATCACAGTCTCTATGTTGAAAACAAGTAGTCAAGTGTAGTTTAGGACCTGAGAAATTTCGATAGGTTCTTCCAGTACTATTCCAAGTTCATGCTTTCGTCTAGTATAACCAGCTGGGCTGTTGACACAGCTTTGTACCCCTTTGCGACTTTTCAAAATATGTAAGTGGTTAGAACTAGTGATTAAAGCTCTCAAACCAGTAAACCAATTAGTTTCTGCTTGAACTTTGTCCTTGCATATCTATGAACAAAACAGAAATACAAAGAAAAACTAAAAATAAGGGATCGACGTTCAAAAAAAACAAATGAAAGCTTGTAAAGAAGAGAGCAAACAAGAGAGTACCAAATCAAGTGATCGTTCACCGTCAGCATAGATGAGCGAAAAAGACTGGCACTCTTTTTCTGGCAGAGGTTGTCTCTGAAAATTTACCTACAGCGAGAAATTCAGGACAAGTATTCAGTTAACTGTACAAGCACTCGTAAAACAAGCAACCAAGTAAGTAATATATATATGCGTTGTTGGGTGCATACGGTCCTCTGCCCAATAAGTATCCTAGTAACCGAATCCAAACTCAAACGCCTTTCCTTTTTCCCAGAGTACCATAGTAAATGAGTCTCGTCCTGTAACATGGCGTGGTAGGTTATCAAGAACAGTATAACAGAATTGAACAAACTTTATAGATTGCCGTCAAAAGCCGGAACGGACAGAATTTAGGCTTTCCTCTCCTTCCATATTTCAAAAGTTGTGCACCTTTCTTCAAGGCCACAATTGCCTGCTCATCAAGTTTTAGACAATTTAGTAAATCGAAGTTGTGACAAACTGGCACATATATATATATATATATATATATATACAAAGGTCTCGGAAAATCAAAGAATCTATGGTATGCCCCTACAAGTTGATGAGAGCAAAAAAATATTTAACTACAATGTCACTGGGGTGTTTTGGGCCATTAACTAACTGAAACAACTCAATCTCGTAAAGAAAATGAAAAAAATGGAACCTGTTGAACTTGTGTGTCTAATGGAAAGGTTGTTGTTGTTGAAATTCTCATGGAACCTTTATCCATTCTCATCCAAGAGATAGGTAGAGAGAAATGGAATGTTAAGGAAGAAAAAGGAAAGGCCTGCTCACTCAATAGCGAAATCACACGACTTATAGTGACGGATCAGCGCTGTGAAATAAGTGTTGGTTAAGGATGGATGTATTTAGAAACTTCAACCAAGTTGTTGAACTAATCAAGTAATATGCAGAAATCAACTACAGTTATACGTACAAAATTGCTATACATGGCACCAACAAATGCTCAATGTGAGTCATGTTTTTGGGTTCGGCATAAAAAAAAAGACTTACTTAGATTGAGTCAACAAGTTGACCAAAAGTAAAATTTACAGCCCAAGTTAATATTATAGTCCACCATCGCTGATCGGAAGAAAAAACAAGTTGCTCCAATATGCAATGCAATATCACTTTCATGAACTTTTATACCGCGGTTAGAAATAAGGGCAGATTTCAATTACTAAGGAAAAATGGGAGTAATGATATGAGACGTATATAAGAATCAGAAATGTACCGTAACCGAAGAGGTGCACCGTGATGTTTGGTGTAAGAGAAAAAAAGGTGGTGGACCCCACACTTTAACCCCACTGCAAATCTCCCCAGGGCTATAGCCCTTGGATTTGATCACGGTGCCCCTCTTCCGTACGTGTATCATTAATGGTGTGGGTGTTAATAATGGTGGCGGCGGTGGGTGTTAATATATAGACAGCTGCTAGTCCATAAAGGTCTGTACTAAATCTTCATTATCATTAAATCATATCTAAATACCACTAAATACCATGTTTATAAGGTTTGATTAATCATTCTCGTTGTCGTTGTACAAAGTTTGGAGTTTCGAAAAGCCACCATTATCATTATTTAGTTAGACTAGTGGTTTCGGCATCGGGAACCTGGTTAGCAATTTGGGGAACGACAAAAATATGTGTATTCATCAGCTAGGTAAAATATAAGTCCGGTCAAATATCCAGCCAATTATGAGCAATTTGGTGGTCAAATACGGAAATGCGTAAGTTCTCGTTTAATGCGTTTCAGATATTCAAATTCGGCATGTTTATAAAAACTTACATGATAAATATATGGAATAAATTTACTGAAATGCGTGCAGAGAGACCAAGTTTATGGTTTGTTATTCTGTTTGTATGTCCTATACTTGTTTATTCTTATGTTAAATATCAAAAAAAAAAAAATTAAAAAATCAAAGTCAGCAGCTAAAAGCTGCATTTTTTTTCCCTCCTGTTTTTCTTGTACAGCATTGGACATAAACAAATAAAATCCCAAGGACAGTGTAATAAAATCTATAAAAAAAAACTAGCAAACTATGTATAGCAAAGCATATGAGAGGTTCAGTAACCAGTGGTGCACTCATTGGATGTATTTAGGGATCTCTCAGGTACCAATAAGGTCCTCAATTTCGTGAAGAGATTCCTCTCCTGCTTTCTTAGCCAATATTGCTGCTAAGCTCATGGGAAGTTTGGGGGAATTGAGGCTTCTTAATATTCCTTGCCAAGTCCTTGGCTGTTGCCCATATCAGACCCTTGGCCATATTCCCTAGCAAGAACGAAATAGCTGTCTTCTCTTTATAAATCAAGTTGTTTGATGTTTTCCACCCCTGTATGCAAATCAGAGATTTTTTAGTCAGCATCCAGTATGTTTTTATATCTAAAATTCACATATACCAGAGTTTGGTTTAATCTACAGAGTATTCTTGAGCTGACACATGAAAATCAAAGGTTCCAAGGAAATCAAATTTATCATAAGCACAATTAAACACAAATGAAGTAAGCTTATTCAGTTGATTAGTTCTGCATCGGTGTATTCACTAAAATGTGGATCATTGTACTTCCATATTTTGCCTTTGCGATTCAGAAATAAAAGAGCAATTGTGGAAAATCTTGATCCAAAATGAGAACATAGAGAAACATAACTACAGCCCTATATAGATGACTATGTATCATTGTCAAAGACAAGTAAATAAAACATGGCAAAGGCAAATGGTTAAGTGGTCATTAACAAGGCTAAGAGATTCAACTCACATCCAACTAGCATATGATGAATGTCAGCTACCTAAAACTGCATTTACCCGTGACAATTCGTTTCAATTACTAAACTCACAATTTGTTTCATACCTAAACTTTTAAAAATTGCATAACACGATTTCTTCTTTAGATAGATTTCATTCATCCATGAAAGCATATGGAAGTGTGTATTTAACTCCAGTGATGGAAGTATTTTCGAAAGAGATGAAGATTCATGAGACCCAATTTAGTAGAAACCCTAAACCCGCCAATTCACTCTAAAACAATTAAAAGACACCAAAAATCTCACAAATTATAATTCCATGTAAATGCCCAAGCCAGTGACAAAACTGTGTACGCAGAGTTTCTAATGAATCGCAACATTGAGCTTACTGAATCAGTTGGTCTTAGATTTTGTAAGTTTATACTCAATAGCAGGTAAGGATGGTAAAAGATGCATGTCATTAAGATATTCAGAACAAGCAAAAAATTTCACCAAAATGTTCCGCAATATATATAGTCAAAGTACTCAAAACCAAATCACACAGAAAAACATAAGCTGCAAGGATAGCAACGTAAACTACTAAACCAAACAGGAAGGTTAACTCAAATTCTGTATGTTCTAAATTTAATGGCACTAATTCAATATGCTACAAACCACTATACAACTTCTGGATCAAATCCAGAGGCAGTACTGGTGGAACAAAGCAAACTCAAAAGGTGACTACCTTACAGCTTGGAATTCTCTTTGCCTTCCTAAATGACTTGGTGGATTAAGTTTTAAAAATCCCCATCTTTTTAACCTTGTCAAGTTATCCAAACTAGCCTGGAGATCGCTAACAGAACCCAGATACTTTTATAACAATCCTACTTACAGAATCTTTCAAACCATCGGGTATATGGATCTGGAGGAGTATTTTACAAGGTCTACCAATCGTTAAACAACTTACTACAGTAACCTCCTAACTCAGAAGTTTGTTCGCCCAGTTGCCTATGTCGCATTTTATTCATGAAAATAGCACTCAATGGGACCTTCCCAAGCTATAACAAAGTTTTAGCTCTTCTCAGATTCAACAAATCACTCAAATTTCAACATACCGATGATACTCTTCATTGGGCTCTCACTAAATCCGGATAATTCTCAGTTAGTTCTACTTACAAAGCTCTCGTTTTATAGCATCAAACACCTACAGATTCTACATCAAACTCAAGAATATTGATAGAAAAACAGCTCTAACAAATTCAGCTATCAATCCAGTCTTGACCTTCTAATATCAACTAAACAACCACATATGAACTAAACCTTGCTATAGAAAACAGAAAAAGCCATAGCAGCCACGTATAAATAAAATGCTGACTAGCTTCACCGTTAATGACATCAAAAAGATAAGCATCAATAAATAACTAAACCCACCTTAAAATTGATACAAGCAAGTGTTCGCAAATCAAGTTGCACTAGAGTAGAACCACTAAGCTCTGATACTTAGTTAGGGTTATTATTTATTAATCACATGTCCACGAGAAATAACATTATTAACTAAAGTAATGCTGTAGTTGCAGACTCAAAACATATAACGACTGAAAATTTTTAAAAACTTCATACCATGTGATATTTTTACCTAAATCGTCGTCGCTTGGGATTCTTCAAGGTAATCCGCCTTTCCAGATAAGTGCTAGAGCCAAGTGAGGCTATGGTCTCCACATAACTCAGTCGATTATCGCTCATAGGGATATCGCGGACCCACACTAATCTAGCTGCTTCAGTTGTTGGATCCAATATAACCAAGTCCTCGAATTCATAATCTACAAGAATTTTCCCGTCGTCATAGCACAATAGTGGCTTCCAAGATGGGATTAGATTCGAGCACGGTACTCGGCTTGTGGTAAATAAATTTATCCAAGATTCCTTTACTCTATACTCCTGCATCACCCACACATCAAGTCTAATAGAATCCCAAAAAGCTACACAAATGCTGTCTCCCAACACTCCCACACTTTTATGAACTTCTCCTGGAGAAGCTATAGAGGGACTAATGATTTCAGGTAATGGGATACTAAGCATTGTCTCATTGCTGATATCAAAACACAATATAGATACAGCATGGGGGGGCAATACATCCCAACCAATGAAGACAACCATTTAAAAACACACCACAAGATCTTTCGCCACAATAAAACCAGTATTTGGAGGTGCCCTGAATACTAGTCTGTGAATTCAATCCCACTGTATAAACTTCAATATTGGAGCAATTACCATTATCCGATATTGCAACTAATTTGTAATCATCAATTTTGCTGTCATAACCAAATCCATAGGTGATGCCATTACCAATTGTATCCACTCTTTTCATACTAAATTCCTTAAACTGTCTTGTTAATGGGTTCAAAATATTATACTTCTCCTCCTCACGTCTCCTTTGATAATTAACTCTCCAGTCAATAGCACCAAACTTGAAGCAAATCAGGCCATTACACGAACCCAAGAATTGGATATGATACATTTTGTTAGATTCAAATGGGTAATTCAACATAACTGCTCCATCACATTCAACACTAACAAAAGATGATGCCGCTGAAATTGAAGCATAATCTATAGGTACAGAATAAATCTTAGGGGAATCGAGTACCGAGCCATGACTAAACAAGAGTTAAGGGTTGCTTCTGTTGCTCTGAATAGATTTATTAACATGAATTTTGACAAAACTAGGTTTAGAAAGTATCTTACGAAAAAGCTTGCATACACACCTAGATACCGAGACGGATTTCGCTGGTAGCTTCCAAAATATCTCATCCAGAACATCTTCAGAAAGCTTTTGCCACCGAGATAATGCAACACGGGATGATTCGGATCTGGTACGACATCGATCGCTCATTTTTCCGGAGGGTTGAATGGGGTTTCGTTTAAAAAATGGGAAAGTAATCAAGTATTGTAAGGAGAAAGATATGGTACGTTGCAAACATTTTAGATACAGTACGACTCTCCTCTTCATCAACGGCAAAGAGGAACTCATTTTGCACTGTCAGTTTTGCGCTACCGATAATGTTGAATCCTGTCTAGCCAAAATGTAGGTTCATATGTATTGTCATCAGTGCTTCTCTAATTAAGATAGTTCATAAATTGTTGCTTGCGATCATACAAAATTGGAAAAAAAAAAATGTTCAATCTCATATTTCTATTTTTTCTGCCTGTTTCGGTCTCGTTCTTATGCTAATAATGAAATGGAAAGCAAAACTTTCAACTCCAAATTTTATTTTGACGATTCTTATTCAGTTCCTAGAGTGTATGAACAAATATAAACTCTGAACAATGTAAAAACTATCGAAAATCAGGAATGAGAGAGAGGCTCAGGAATCAGCAGTGCACTCATTGGATGTATTTAGGGATTTCGCCTTTTCTTAAAAGGGAAAGAGCGTATTCTCCAGTATCAATTAGGTCCTCGATATTGTGAAGGGATTCCTCTTCTGCGCCCAGCATGAAGATAGCACGAGCCTCTGCTTTCTTGGCCAATCTTGCTGCTAAGTTCATGGGAAGTTTGGGGGAATTGAGGCTTCTTAATATCTGACGATATAGAGAAAGGACTCTTCCTCTATTCCTTGCCAAGTCCTCAGCTGTTGCCCATAGCAGACCTTTAGCCATATTTCCTGTCTTGTCTCTGTAAATCAAACTATTTAATGTCTTCCACCCCTGTGTGCAAATCAAACATTTTGTCAGTCTGCATCCAACGTTTTACATCTGAAGTTCACATATTCCGGAGTTAGGTCTGGTCTAAATAGAATTCTAGAGCTAACACATCAAAAGGAAATCAAAATTACATAAAGCACAACTAAATGCGAATGAAGTAAGCTTATTAAGTGATTCGTTCTGCACCGGTTTACTCATTACAACTTAAGTAAGGCATGGTCATTGTTCTTCCATATCCTACATGAGAACTAGAAATAAAAGAGAAACGGCTCATCCAACATGTGCAAAATCTATATACAAAATGAGAACATAGAGAAACGTATCTGCAGACTACAGCCCTCTACATGACTGAGGCTTAGACGGTGTTGCCAGAGAAAGGCAAATAAAATGTGGGAAACAGACAGGTTGTCAACTAACATGTTTAAGAGATTCACTAAAGCAACTCCCATTCAACTAGCACATGATGAGGTCAGCTTCTGGGAGTCCCCAAAACTGCATTCACTAGTGACAATTTGTTCCAATTACTAAACTCAAGTACCCAAACTTTCAGAAACTGCACAACACGATTGCTTGTTTTGATAGATCTCACTCATCAATGAAAGCACAGGGAAGGAAGTGTGTAATGAAGGAAGTATTTCATGACCCCATGATTCATCAATAAGTCCACATAACATTCACATAAAAGACATGATCTTATGATCAGCCTACTAATTATACTGAGATTGTGCTGCATATCTGGTCTGGCTTGTAGACTCTATTTTTTTTAACAAAAGACCAATATACTACGACCAAAAGTAAGGAAGCGCAATCAGACTCATATTCCTAACTACTGAGTGTCTCGATTAGTATGGAAGTCCATTATACAACTCTATATGATCATTTGCAGCGATGATGCCGTAATAACCGATGCGATTTTTCTTCGTCATCATCAGCAACAACACTCAATTAAGTCTTCGTCCATTTCAGTGGTTTATATAACCTCTTCATTGGCAGCAAAGGGGATTGAATTTTGAAACCTAAAGTGTGGTTGAATTACTAGTAGACTGATTAAGGATGGGATCGTTTAACCCTAAACCCCAAATTACTGAAAAACAGTTAAGATGCACTACTGAAACAGGCTATATCATCAATCATATGAAAAATGAGACAAGAAAATGCACCTATCTAATGAAGATTCACCACCAAAGCCACCGCCATGAAGATTCACCACCACTGCCACCAAAAATATCTTCAGGCTCCTCCCTTCAGTCTCTGTCTATCTCTTTCTACTGATGAGAGGAAAAGAAGAAGAGGAACCAAAATTTCACTTCACTAGAAGAAAAGTAAAAAACAAAAACATCACCCAAATAATTTACACAGTAACCTACGCCATTTCTTTTACCGTCGTTTTATTTACACCCCACTAGATTCAATTTAACATTTTCTTACACGCTTCTTTATTCATCCTTTTCCCTATGTCTTTGACCAGCTTCTACAAGGAATGGCAACTAAAAAATGAGTGGGTACATTGAGGAACTTTGTATGCAGTCTCACATCAAAGGTGACCGGGTACTAATCATCAAATTTTCTTAACTAAGCAACCGCAACGGAAGATAAAAAAATTTCTCTAGTACTTGAACTCAGAAGGTTGACATTGCTAAGTTTGTTTCTTCTTTACAACAGATTCAAATTTCAACTATCCGTCTAATCGCTGTGATATTGATATTTAATTTAGAAAAATTCAAAAAACGCACCATCATTTAATCAATTACAGTAGAACTTATAAGTTTCACCATTACAAATGATTGGATAGCTCCACCTCAAAGCAAATACACAAGGTCACACAATACAAACGATTTCGAACTAGTTCAAAAAACATAGTACGCAAGTTTCTCCGCAGTAAGAAAATTGTTTCACTTAGCATCACATTAGTTCCCGCAAATGTTTTATTTTATAGCATCACATTTTTAATTGCATCATGCCAACCACCAAAATTGAGTACATAGAGAACTAAATGCAACACTGACCTTACTTACTCAACTGTTCTTAGATTTTGTAGGTTTATACTCATATGCTGGTATGCTACATATTAAAAGGTTACATACTTGCATATACATTTTTTTCAACTTGCTATAAGAATCACATTGACCACATAATGCAACAAGCGCTGGTACGCCCACATCATTTTATGTTATTCTAAACTGGTAAATCTGAAACTAAGAAAATCACAAAGCCAGACAACACAATGAGCAATCTTAGAACATAAAGTGGTACATGAGAATTTTGATGTTCAGCATGATCTTCAAAAGTTCTAATCGTTCAGCATGATTTTTTTCAGATCATCCTTAAAAGACGGGCCTTGCATTAGAAGCACTGTAAACACAAAACAAGATTGGAATGGACAAAAGGGTTGGAGCAATATGCTCTCAAAGATGGCAATGTCTACAGATTACAGCCCTCAAGATGACGGAGGCTTAGACGGTGTTGCCAAAGACAAGCAAATAAAACGCGGGAAACAGACAGCTTATCAACTAACATGTTTAAGAATTTCACTCAAGCAACTCACATTCAACTAGCACATGATGAGACCAGCTTCTGGGACTTCCCAAAATTGCATTCACCAGTGACAATTTGTTTCAATTACTAAACTCAAGTACCCAAACTTTTCAAAAACTGCACAACACGATTTCTTGTTTCGAACTATCTCACTCGGCAATGAGAGCATAGGGAAGGAAGTGTGTATAATTCTAATGAAAGAAGTATTTCATGACCCCATGTCAGTAAGTCCACATACTATGCACATGTCATCAGCCTACTCTGGTCTGGCTTGTATGCTACTAATTCAACAACAGACCAAGAAATGGCAACACAAAGAGCAATCAGATTATAATATATACGCAAGCCCCAATCATATTCCTAACGACTGAGTTTTTCGATTAGTATGCTACTCCATTATGCAATTTTTCTTCGTCATCAGCAACAACACACTATCAATTAAGTCTTCTTCTTCCCTTTCAGTTGTTTATATAACTTCTTCATTGGCAGCAAAGAGGATTGAATTGTGAAACCTAAAGTGTTGTTGAATTACTAGTAGACTAATTAAGGATGGGATTGTTTAGATTTTAATGGAACCCAATTTCTTAAAAAACCCTAAACCCCCAAATTACTGAAAAAACAGTTAAAATACACTAATAAAACAGGCTATATCATCAATCTTATAAGAATGAGACAAGAAAATGCACTTATCTAATGAAGATTCACCACCACCACCGCAACCGCCACCACAACCTAAGATATCTTCAGGCTCCTCCCTTCGGCCTTCAGTCTCTCTGTCTATGAATTTGATTTCCACCCCACTAAATTCAATCCAACATTTTGAATCCAGTCCTACATTTTAAGTACGTGCGGCACGCCTGATTGGACACGACCCCTCTCAAGAAACATCACTTTCTTCTACGATGTAAAGGTTTATATTTTTCACCCGTGGTAAAAACATCAGTTTCCAAATATAAGACCAAACCCCAAACCCTAGCAAGATCATACTTCTCGACAATATTATGCCCTACTTCATGTTCAAAGAAATTACTGAAAAAAAAAAAAAGATATAGACCACTGCCGCAGATGTATATCCCAAGCGAAGTTGCGGTGGATATTCTGTTACGTCTGCCCGTAAAATCTATATTGAGATTCAGGTGCGTATGCAAAAAATGGTATAAGTTCTTTAAACATAATTCTGATTTTGTTAGCAGACAACTTAATCATTCTATTGGAAAGAAAAACTATAAGCTGTTTTTTACGATAAAACATTCGGAAAATATCTACTCTATAGATTATGACCCATCATCATCAGTATCTCATGAGATTGTTCATAAGGTAGATAAACCATTCAAATATACACATATTGAAATCTGTGGTTCTTGTAATGGTGTGTTATTTATTAAAATTGATCCTGATTTGGTTATGGGTTTATGGAATCCGGCTACTAAAGAATATAAAATAATTCCACATCAAGATACACCGATTGGATTTAGATGGAGAAGCTATTCTCCTAGAATTGATAGCAGCGTACACAGGTATGGATTTGGTTATGACCAAGATAACAATGACTTCAAGTTGGTAACAATTGTAAGTCCTTGTAATAAAGAAATCATGGTTGCTGAAGTAGAGGTTTATACATTGAGTTCAAATTCATGGAAAAGAATTGACTACATATCCTATAAAATTATGGGAGGACCACCTGGTGTGTTTGTGAATGGAGCTTTGCACTGGTTAGCAGATCCTTGTCCAATTAGATCAAACAACAAGTTCTCACAAGTTTTACTTTCGTTTGACATGACAAAAGAAATATTCATTGAAATACCACATGTAGATTGTTTTGATGATAGCAGCAAGTTCGAATATAAGCGCCTCGATGTTATGGAAGGGCTTTTAGCAATGCTTTGTAGCCATTCCGATGTTGGTTTTGAGATATGGGTGATGAAGAATCATGGAGTTAAAGAGTCCTGGACTAAACGCTACACCATTTCCCGATTGAAATTTGTTACTATGCCATCTTTTCGGTATTTGAGGCGCATACAACCATTAAAAAATGGAGAGATCTTATTAGAGATCCCGCTGGATAATCAGTATAACTATACAACTTTAGCTTTTTATGACCCAATATCTGAAAGAGTTAGAGTTGCGAAGATTGATTTGAGGACGTGTGACATGTGGATGACTGATAATTTACAAACAAGGCTTAGTTCCACTTTATTCGGGTACTTATGTTGGTGGTGCGCAAGAGCAATCAGATATAGATTGGGCGTTATCTGTCTATGACTCTGATTAATAAGAGCTTCTCCAATGGTGAATGTGGATGTTTAATATGTGGCAGTTTTAAGGCATTCTTTGAATATAAAATTTTAAATATTAGGAAAAATAAAGTTTTATCTCCAACCCATAAAGTTTTATATTATTTTTACTTATTTGTAGGCATACTATTGGTTAAAATCGTTTCCATTTTTATGTTTCAATGACTTTTATTAATAAAAGTGTGAATAGGATGGGAAGACATCTCTAAGTGAATGTATAAAACTAGAGGTTCACCTAGAGAATGTCTAACTTTTTTTGGCCTCATCATCTTCACATCAATCGGTTGGAGATGATTTTTTATAAATATAGTTGTAAGTCCTATGTGGATTAGGACTTCTTCTTCACACACATTCCATTGGAGAGGCGCTAACACCAGGAAACGGCTTGATGTATAAACAAGAAATTTAATTTAGACCGTAAGCCATGGTTTATTCCAGCAGCAGAGCCAGGAAATTTTCTTCCGTTAAATATCAACAATTTTAAGGAGGGCCACCGTCCTCCCTAGACTTATAGTATCATAATTCTCAATCTTTATTATTTCTCAAATGTATATAGTAAATATAGTTTCCTGAAAAACTCAGTTTTTTTGCATATAAAAGGTATTACAAGAAACAAATTGTTATTACAAGAAACTAATTATTTTTGCATATAAAAGATATTCCTGAAAAACTCAGTTTTTTGCATATAAAATCGAGTATTATTATTATTGGATAAAAGATATTACAAGAAACCAATTAAAAGCTCAACAAACTGAGCTCCAACAGCGTACTACTACATGCCGTGAACAGGTTTTTTTGCATATGGAACTAAAATTAAATAAATAAACAAAAGAACCCTTTCAATAGTAGAATTAAGCCATCGACTTACTTACATATAGCGGAAGAAAGGTTAATTGACTGTCATGAGGTACATATTTATTTGTTAACTACGACGATTTTTTTTTCTTTTTCTTTTTGTATTTCTTTATTGCTCAATATGAAGAAATTCTTCGAGAAACAATACTTAATACCTCAACCAAATAATTACAACTGGAAAAAGAAAAAGAAAAGGGAAACCGAGTTTGGAATCCATATTTGAATTAGTGAGATGGATTAGGAAAAACTGATACCACATTTACTCGGTCATAAAGAGAAATGAGATAATTTGGGGGTGGGGGTGGGGGTAGGGTGTGTGTGTGTGGAGGGGTAGTCAAATGTGATATCCCTAGACTTTTATAGATTTTTATTTGAGTGACTCCCGAAGATTCTCTCAAAATATAGAGATTTATAGTTAGTGATTCTCTGAGAGTATTTTTAGAAGAATGTACCATGAATCACAAATTCAAAGTACATCACTTAAATCATTAAAGAAGAAGAATGTGAGCAAAATATGAGATAATAATGTGAGATTTTGATAGTGACGAAATTTTACCTGATTATGATAGGGATTTGGTCTGAAATACTAGACGAAATTTTACCTAATTACTTGATTTGGATTAGAGAACTTCTCAAGGTTGAGAAAGACGAGCCGTGAGCGTGATTTGAAGTGACAAAGAGAAAGCTCGGTACACACAAGGGGCAAAGAAGAAGAGAGGTGAGATATCAAATGTGTTTAGATGACTAGAGTTGGAAAAAATATACATTCAAAAATGAGTATTCTCCAAATTTCCAAGTCTCCCAAAATATCACCTCCTTGAGAAAAGATTTCTATCATGCCTTTTTTCGTAAAAAAGTCTCTACAAATTTCCCAAAACAACAAATCAATGACTTTCAATTCTCACTCAAATAACAGGAGTGTTTGAGTCGCTCTTATGAAATCCTAATCCAATAAAATAGTTTCCGAAAAATTAAATAATTTAAAAAAAGTCGCTAACCACTAAGAATAAACAATATTTATGAACTAACAATGGATTTGGGAACTATCCGGAAGTCATTCAAAATCTCGTTTGACTACCCCTATTAGCAAAATTAACCTCGGTCATGAGTGGCTTCTGGTGTTCATAACCCTTCTTCTTTCAAAGTTGGCAAACCTATATTAGAACCACAAACAAGCAAAAAAAGAGAGCCAAGCAATTGCTGATTTGGCGCAGTTATTCCCATATACGAATTTGAACATTGAATGTTCTCATAAATTCTCATATGAATCCTGTCATCAGCGCCAACGGAGAGTGAAAAACAAGAAAATAATTATCTACTGCACTCTTGACACAGACATATGATGGCATCCTCCGTTTGCATCAAGATGAAGACACCGACCTTAAGAACAAGAAGCATGCAGTGTCTCACACAAACCCAAAACTACAGCCTACATGTGTTTGGCAGACAAAAGATAAACGTTGTTGTGTGATGGCTAGAGATGGGTACTGTGGGAGTGACAAATGGTAGCAATATGTGTGGGATGACGGCAGGTAATCATCGGGGCTAGATGTCTTGTAGATGGTTAAAGGCTGTCGCAAACCAGAAAACCCATATACAGGAAGGTACTTCACATGCGCACCAAAAAAAAAGAAGAAGCTCCCTTTGCTGCTCCATGGACATACCCTCTACAACCTTCCAGAACCAGCAAATTTGCTCATCGGTTTCTCTGTACTCCTCGTACACCGTATGTGCTTTCCAATCTTTGACACAAATAGGTTTATCGCTTCCACGCAACACATAATCAAGACCTTTTAGCTCTATACCTTGGAAAAAGTTTTTCGCCACCTTTTGCTTACAAAGAATAGCACCAAAACCTCGTGCAAAATTGTAAAAGGCGTGCGCCTTTGGCGCTTAAGCCCCAAAGGCCCACTAGGCGTTGGACCAGCGCCTAGCAAAAAAAGGCGCCAAGGCGATATGACCAATTTTTTTTTTTTTTTTTTGGGGCGCCTAGTGAGCGCTTAAGCCCTAGGCTAGGCCAGGCGATGGGCTTGGCGCCTCTGAGCGCCTTTAAGCCATAGGATTGATTTGGCCACTGAATGAGCGATGTACATATTTTTTTTTTGGCGCAATCGAAATTCGCCTAGCGCTTAGGGGTTTTACAACATAGGATTGATTCGACGAATATACACTGAATGAGAAGATGTACATATTGTTCTCTGTTGTTGCTATTGACAACAATGTTCATCCCTCCATGGCACAGCTCCACAGTTTTCCTGGATCCAGAAACTTCTATTTCCCTGACAAATGTCAATCCCATAACATCGGAATCAACAAGGTCAGCATCCATCTCCAAAATCTTTTTGCAACTCTTATACATGGTTGGATCTGCACATTTTGTCTTCCAGGGATATATTCTCCTCCGCTAACTGCAAGAAAAATACACGATCAAATGCAATCCCCAGTTCCACTTTGTGCATCAAGGCTAAAGCGATAACTCGACCACATAAGTGATAAAACTTGAGTTGTTTGGCTGTGACTTTTGCTGGGCTGGGGACGAATCTGCGACGGTCCTCCGGGCATTCTATAAAAAGGGAATATTCTGGACTAAACAGTGCTTGAGATACTAAGAAAAGCCACTCCCGTAGGACTCCAGGACCTGTAGCTACCTCGTCTTTGAACTTCACGGAAAGGCCATTGTGCAAGGACTTGCCTTTCACGTGAGCAATGCGTTCATATGATTGTGTCAATAACATCGACCTGTCAATGAGAACTTTGTGCACCTTTTCGCTGTCATGCTTTCCTTCTTCAGGGAACATAATCTCCATCAAATGTCTTCTTGATTCGTTTTATAGTATGGATAAAAGAGTTTCGCGACAAGAGAAGAATAACTTGCGCTCCTCGTCATCAGTAGCTCTATAAAACGCTTCGCAAAAGCTCAGAACTATTATAGCACACTGATGTTGCATGGACCTATGTAAGAAGAAGCCAGAATTGGTTTTAGGGTCATAAATTTAGAAAGAGCCTAATGCATTCCTTAGCTATATCTTTATTTTCTTTAACTGAAGAATTGAACAATGAGACTAGAGAAAATGTTAAACCACGGCAGTCTAGGATTTGAAGATGCTCCATAGATTTCTTCATGTTGTATCTAGGAATGGTCCTCAATATATCCTTAAGCCCCGTCAGTATATCGTCTCTTGACGAGTATCCATCATGGCATTCGTCCTCATCACCCAGACAGATGCAACACACAAAGTAGAGATAATCGGAGAATTCTTGTATTCTTTGTTCATATTCACCACTAGCCAACAATTGATCAATTTGAATAATGGCTTCCTTATCTGCCTCCTCCATCCTCATAAGATATTCCATTGTATCTTGACAAAGTTTATAGATGATGTTTAAAGACTATGAAAGAAACTTGAAAAATTTTGAAGTAAGAAAGAAGTCACCTTAATTATCAAACTGCAATGGTTTAAGGATACCTTATTTCTTGAGGTTCAACGTTTAACAGATCATTCTGCTACAGATTTTGTGATGCCGTCTTCACTTGAAAAGCCCCGTTCTACTGAGATTACCCTTCCATTACTACTGAGACTATACCCTTCCATTAGTTTAGGTACGTAATTGTCAGTATTGTTTCTTCTTGCCGAAGTCTTTTTTGCTCTTGTTTTATTTTTGAGCTCTTCTTTTGTTATTTATAAAAGAAAAACACACACGAATTAGAAAACGTTTCTAAAGTGGAGAAGTGCCTAAAATTAAATCCTAAAATATCGAACTTAATTTCTTATGGAAATCATGAAAGACTAGGGCCAACTTCCCAGTATAGTTGCATCTTTTCCGATGCGTTATGATTGACACTCTTTCCCTGCTGAACTTCCTAGGAAACCGACTTCTTGCATAAACTGCAAGAGTTTTAGGCATTCAAGTGTGAAGTGTAGCTCAAACGCTTCACCAAATAATACCGCAAAATAAGGTCCTAAGAAGACAATTACGTACAGACAACTGTCTTTCATATATACAATGTATGAGGCGGTTTAGCTTTGTGACCCTCTTGTCAAGCCAGGTTTAGGCTGTGTTTTCCTTCCTTGTTGCACCGGATTGGTGCTCCTACTTTCGTTATCTTTTTTCCTATGGAGTATAATTTTAATTTTTTTATTACTTTCAAAACAAAAAAAGAAGGAAGAAAAAAAAAGAACACGCAATTCGAAGATATAAAAACTAATTGGGGGATATGAATTACTTCCCCCAACCCATGGTGTGTGCTAAGGGGTGACTTTTGGAGGCGAAAATACTAAAATACCCTTCCCTCAAAATAAAAATAAAAAACTTAAAATCAAAAAACAAAATCATATCCCCCATTTCCATCTCCACTTCTTATTAATCACTTTCAGGGTTAGAATTTGAAACCCAAATATTCCCCATTCCCTTTCAAATTCTAAACTCTCCCCACTCTCTTTCAAATTCTCTTCTCCTTCTCTGCCGGCTCCTCACTTTGGAAACAAATTTTTTTATTTTTTTAATTCGTAAGTGATGAAGATCATGCTGCAAGTGATGAAAACCATGCCGGAATTGATGAAGACCATGCTAAACTGGTGCCGGCATGGTTGGTAACTAACATTCAATGTCAGAATCGAGTACCAGGCATGCTCAATAGAAATTTATCAATGCCGTAGTCAAGTGAAAAAAAAATTGAAGTTTCCGGATACTTTTCATCATGTGCCTAGGCATAGAAATTTAAGCAACATACTATGCCTGGAAACCGGTGCCAGCATGCTCGAGAATTAACTACTTGTTAGGAAGTGGACTGATTAAAACCGAGAAAAAACTCAAAACGGAATATTTTTACATCTTTGAAGTGATGAAGACCATGCCGGAATTGGTGAAGAACCACGCCGGAAAATGGTGCCGGCATGCTCGATAGAAATCTATCAATGCCTAGGTAGTCAAGTGAAAAAAAATTGAAGTTTCCGGATACTTTTCATCATGTTCAAGATAGAAATTTAAGCAAAAACCATGCCTAAGTAGTTCCGCAGATGCAAAAAAATCACATAACTGTGCCGGAAGTAGACTCATTAAAACCAGAAAAAACCCGAACCTCCCCGGATAGTGGCAAACAATTTATAAAAATTTCCAACAAATGCCGGCATGGTTTTTTGGTTGAATACCATGCCGGCACCAAGCTTTTTCAGCTGCAACAACGGTGGATTCAAAGAAAAAAATCAAATTTTCAACCTCTTAGCAACAATTCTCTCTTCACAATCATCCTCCACTTCCACCAAAAAAAGTTCCCTCTCAATTTTTTTTTCCATCTTTCTACTCTCATCTCATTCACCCAAATACAAATACACACTAATCATTTAACAAATACTTAAGATTTTTACTAATTATTATTAACTGAGGGGTAGATTAGGATTTAAAAAAATACTTAGATAAGGGGTGACCCCGAATTGATATTTGGACTTTTTTTTTGGTCCTTTTCCTATATCCCCAATTCCTTTTTATATCCCCCAATTAATCATTCAAAAAAAAAGCAACAGCCCGACAAGTTTTTGAAGATAAACTAGGGAATTCAATCTTCAACACCAATTTGTTCATTGTTTATTTTATTTCTTCTCAAGATTCTGGTTAAAATATTTAATGATTTAACACTATAACGGTGAATAACAACATCAACAACAACCCTAGTACTTCTTTCCGCCGATATAGAGCTAACAGTGGTACTCTTTTTACCATTTACAAACATTTACATCTTGTGTCATAATTAAACCGATACACGGTTCAATTATTTTTTTTTAAATTACGGAGATATCAGTTTGAATCCATCGTAATTTCTAGGGATCTCTAAGGTTATTATGTGTCCATTAAGTTTTAAGAACCACTGTATCTACTGTTCTTCTCAGATTTCATTGCAAGTTGCTTAAAGGCCACCATGTTCACTCTTCAGTATCCAGTGTTGGCTTAGATTTTTTTTCTTCTGCTGGTGACATTTGGGTGTTTCCTGAATGAAGCTTTCAGAGTTAATGTATTGCTTGAAAGAATATGTGGAGGAGTCAATTACATAACATTAGGAGTTGAAATTGGCTGATCTCGATTCATTTTCATATCATTAGTTTCCTCCAATATTTCAAAGTTTCATTGCCACCAAAGTTTTACCATTATATTTTCACTAAATCATTTGCATTTTCAAAACTGATTTTCAGGATTAGTGGTTACAAATAAGATAGCTAGGCAAGCACAGCCATATGCCAGTTCAGCACAACAATTATCTGTTAAACGAAGTTTTAATGACATGTTATGCTTGTGAGCTCAATTCATTTGAAAGGTATACCTAATTAATAGAGGCTTATCAACCTTGGGCACAAAAATATGATGAGTTGTCTTCATTTGCGTGATTATGATGATGAAGTTATAGAAATTGATTTCCCGTTCACTTGGAGGAGTTGGAGAGAAACCATGTTCGTTCGATATGTTTGTAAATTCAGGGACGGAGCTTAGTCTAGTTCAGGGGTGGCCCCCGCCTCCCCTGTTTCTCGTTAATTCATTATAAACCCTTAGGAACTTCTGTTATTTAAAAGAAAATCTTGTTAGTTAGCCCTTCTTGAATTTATATTTTATCTAATTAGCCTCTCCTGAAAAATATTTCTGGCTCCGTCCCCGTTTGTAATAGCATGCTCATAACTCAAACCCCATTGATGCATGGGCCTAGCTTTGATATATGTGAAGCCTACTTCAATCTTTGTTCAACCTTTTTTATGATTCATATGCTTATCTTTAATGAAAATAAATACTAAAAGAGTATGAGAAAAATCATTGAATTTAACCAGTAAATTCGGGTTATCCATTTTCATTCGTAATCTATTTTAGTTTGCTTTCTTTTCTTTTATTCATAAGGATGGCATTTCATGGCTTCCCGACCAAAAATTAGAAGTCAAAGTTCAACATGGGAAGTGAAATGAAAATGTACTCGTAGCCTTTTATCTATGTAATAGTTCAACGTGAGGTCATCTTTCAATGGGGCATTTTCTTTTCATGATCAAACAAATGGTGAAATTAGTGGGAGTTTTGTGGGTAAACTTATCAGTCGCGATAATGGAGTGTGCAAGGAGTTTTTCAACAGACATACAAAAGGGATAATTGGACTTTAGTACTCAGGTTTTGGCCAACACTAGGCTTTGGTCTAACATTTGTCCAACATTAGTGCTTGGTACCTGGAATGGATGTCTAGTGGTGTAGACTTCCATGCAGAAGGTTGAGGATCAATCCCTCCCCACAACCTCATTTTCCAACATTCCATATTTTTACTTCAACAACTCTTATAAGCGTTGTTATACGTTTTTATTAGAAAAAACACAAAAAAACCAAAACTTGTGAGTTGTAAGGATGGTTGATGAGCTATATTTCCATGTAGTAGGTTCATGTTCGAATCTCCCACTTAACACTATTTTTTATTATCATATTTTGGTGTTCTTCAAAAACTCTTGTGAGAATTGTGATAGGCTAAGTTACTATGTTTATAGAACAAAGTTGTTATAGCTAAATGTCATCACAACTCTTTTGCTTAAGGAGTTGTCGTTTGTTTTTTAGTGCAACCCCGTAGTCCTAAGGGTTGGTAGTGATAATATAAGACAACTCTTCCTTTAAAACTAGTTGTAAAACATAAGACTTTCTACGATGTTTAGCAAAGAGTTGTAAAACTCCAGTTGTAGATGTATATTTTTCCTGTAGTGGTACATTACAATTCTCAGACCAATGGATGGGTTCCTTGGTTGAACATTAGCAACTCAGTGAGAAGTACTTCATACCGAATAAATTTTGGCTACGTTTGAACTCGCAGTTTAGTTTAACTAGAAATTTGGGGCAAAAGCCCTCATTAAGTTGAATATTATGCACCATAATCATGCCACGGGATTGAAACTTACAACTTCAATTTCATTTGTAAGTAAGAAATGTTAGTCACATGTACACCATATAGTATATGACAATTCGTCTTCATTTACCGATGAAGATGTAAAAATGTACTAAACCTTGCTATCGAGCAGTGATATA
This sequence comes from Papaver armeniacum, assembly GCA_023531295.1. Lineage (NCBI taxonomy): Eukaryota > Viridiplantae > Streptophyta > Magnoliopsida > Ranunculales > Papaveraceae > Papaver > Papaver armeniacum. Next base: position 54,194 of record JAJJWW010001346.1, read on the forward strand.
ACGAGCTTTAAGATCTTATCGAGCAGCGATATAACGAGCACATATTTGGATAGGGTTCCCATTATCTTCAGACTACCTGAAGAAAATATGTACATTAATGAGCTCATTTTTTTTGGGTGCGATCATAAGTTAAGAAAAACATGTGCATTTACCTCATTTTTTTGGGTACGATCATAAGTTCTTATTATTGTCACCTTCCCTGGGGGCAGCTTCCCCTAACAAATTTATATCATCATGTTAGTTATTGAAGACTAATTAATTATTTCCTAAGTTAGTCGTGATTATTTTAGGAATTTTATAGGGGTTTCCTAAACCGGCTAGAATTCTTGGGGGCCAAGTTTGTAACCTATATAAATAGGTAATTAGGCCTTGTAGAAGTGTGTGCGTGTCTGTGAAGAAAATTGTTTAGAGAGAAAAAAGAGTTCTTTCTTGTATAACTTTTAGGGTAAAAAGCTAGGGTTTCGTTTTGAAAGCATATTGATGAGGAACAAGAGACAAGGTTATCGTCTCGGGTAATTGTTGCGGTGTAACCAAGGGTTTGCTGGGATTCACACGACGTTATAATCGTTTTTCTTCATAGTGGATTGAGTTGGTGCGGCTCAAAGTGGACGTAGACAATATATACATGTTGTATGTATTTGTCGAACAACTATAAATCTTGTGTCTTGTGAGTTGATTTATCTTTCTCGTATTATTATTGTTGCTTGTGCTTGGTTTACTTATTATTCACCATAATATTTCAAGATCCTATTATTCCGCGGTTGTCAGTGATTCGATAAAAATCTTGAAAACTGGTATCAGAGCTCGGGTTAGAGTTTAGGGTTTATCGTAGTACGATTGGAGTGGGAGTTATGGGTGATAATAACGAAAGTACGATAGCTAGAGTTAAACTTTTCAATGGGAAGAACTTTGCGTTTTGGAAGTGTCATATGGAAGACTACCTATACGAGAAAGACCTTGATATTCCATTGGGGGGAGTTGCGAAAAATGGAGCACTCAAAGACGATGAATGGACAACTCTTGATCGCAAGTGTGTAGCCGTGATCCGCAGATGTCTAACAGAGGAAGTCTACAATAACGTACAAGAGGTTACTAGTATGAAGGACCTTATGTATAAACTTGAAAAGTTGTATCAAAAGTCATCAACCTCGGCGAAGATTATGTTGTGTGAACAATTATTCAATCTGAAGATGCAAGAAGGCGAAGCGATTTCAGCACATCTTGGGAAGGTAAATCAATTATTTCTCAACTTTCAAAATTTAGTATTACTTTTGATGACGAAGTTCAAGCTTTATGGTTATTGTCGTTGTTACCAAAGATTTGGGAAACCGCAAGAACAACTATTAGTAATTCTGCAGGGAGCGAGAAGTTGAAGCTTGATGATGTGCAACAAAGGTTAATTGCTGAAGAGGAAAGAATAATAGAACAAGGTTAAGGTTCTAGTACTTCAATCTTGGCCTTAAGTATACAGGAAGAAGATAAAGACAGGAGTTCAAATAGGAACAACAACAACTAATCCAGATGGAAGTCTAGAGGGAAATCTAGGGAGATCTCAATCCCGACCTAGAGGTGTTGTTTAGTGTTAGGCGTGTAAGAAAGTAGGATATTACAAGCGCGATTGTCCGGAAAACAAAAGTGCTAATAATGGTGGAGACAAAGGTAATCAATAAGAGGTCAACTTAGTTGTAGCTGTGGAACCGGTGAAGGTCCTTGTTAATAACAAGAAGGTGATTACGGAAGGTTTTCTACTACTCTCTGAGGACAAGAAAGATGAGTCTTGGATTATAGACTCGGGAGCTTCGTTCCATGCAACGGGTAATAAGAGTATTATGATCTCTTATAAAGAAGGATATTATGGCCAAGTATTCTTAGGTGACGGTGAAGCATGCGACATCATTGGTTTGGGTGATGTGATCTTGAAAGTCAACTGTTCGACATGAAATTGAAGGATGTACGACACGTTCCAAATTTTAAGAAGAACTTGGTGTCTGTGGGCCAAGTTTGTGATGATAACTATGAAGTTGTGCTTACGAAACACAATTGGAAAGTGAGGAAATGAGCTATGGTATTAGCTCGTGGAGTTAGAGTCGGTACTTTATACCGGACTTCAGATGGAACTACTTTAGCAGTGGCTAGTAGTGGTGAAGACACTAACTTATGGCATATAAGATTAGGGCACATGAGTGAGAAGAACATGAAGATTCTATGTTCGGGAGGATATCTACCTAAGGTGAAGTCTGTTGATATGAGTTTTTGTGAAGACTGTGTTCTTGGAAAGAAAAAACGGGTTAGTTTCAGCAAAGGCGACAGAGCCTTGAGAAGTGAGAAACTTGATTTGGTTCATAATGATGTATGGGGACCAATTGATGTTGCATCTCACAACGGGTTCCATTATTATGTCACCTTTATTGATGATCACTCAAGGAATGTGTGTCTTTACTTCATGAAGAATAAGTTCGAGGTGTATGAAGTGTTTAAGAAGTGGAAAGCTTTGGTTGAAATAGAAACTGGTCTGAAGTTGAAGTGTTTAAGGTCAGACAACGGTGGTGAGTATGACAAAACAGAATTCTTACAATTATGTGCTACAAATGGAATTCGTTTGGAGAGGACAGTTACAAGGACGCCATAGGATAATGGAGTAGCAGAACGTATGAATTGGACGTTGAATGCATGTGCAAGGTTCATGAGGTTGCAATCCGGTTTGCCCGAGACCTTCTGGGCACATGCAACGGAGACAGTTGCTTATCTAATTAATAGGACTCCTAGTAGTCCATTAGATATGAAGATACCGGAGGAGGTTTGGACCAGCAAAAAGGTAAATCTTTCTTATTTGAAAGTTTTATGTTGGTTATGTTCATCTTAGTCCCGGTGAGAGGTGTAAGATAGGTGCTCATGCAAACAAGTGTATATTCCTTGGTTACGGAAATGATGCTTTTGGTCATAAATTTATTAGAATTAGAGACGTTACTTTTAATGAGAGTGAGATGTACAAGGACATGAACACAAAACAAGTTGAAAGTGTCGGGTCAAGCAACGTCGATAAGGAGTTGTATATCTATATTGATGATGTTTCTGGAATAAGTGTGGTACAATAAGAGCACGATAATGCTAATGGCAGAGAAGTACAAGGTGAAGGAACTTTTGCTATAGTGGGAGTTACTCCTACAGTTCCACAAGAAGTACGAAGATCGTCAAGAACTCCAAACCCAAACCCAAGGTATGCTTTGAATTATCTATTACTTACCGATGGAGGTGAACCTGAAGATGTTAATGAAGCACTAGCGGTTTAAGATTGAAGCAAGTGGCAACTTGCTATGGAAGATGAGATGAATTCACTTGAGGAGGATGGCACATGGGTGTTAGCAAAAATTACCTAGAGGTAAGAAGGCGTTGCATAACAAGTGGGTTTATCGGATAAAATCTGAAGCAAATGGAGAAATTCTCTACAAGGCGAGGTTGGTTGTAAAAGGTTTCCAGCATAAACCGGGTATTGACTATAACGAGATATTTTCTCCAGTTGTGAAGATGACTACTATTCGAGTAGTATTAAGCCTAGTGGCTTCTGAAGATCTCTACCTTGAACAGTTGGAGAACATCTTTTCTTCATGGTGACCTAGATGAAGAAATTTACATGAAGCAGCCGGGAGGATTCATAGTAAAAGGCAAAGAATAGATGGTGTGCAAGCTAAAGAAGAGTTTTTATGGTTTAAAACAAGCCCCGAGACAGTGGTACAAGAAGTTTGATCACGGTGTAATGCAGATCATTGTTGTTACTTCAAAAGGTGCGGTTCTGACTACAACATATTATTACTGTATGTGGACGATATGTTGGTTGCCGGAACATCTCTACAAGAAGTTGAGAATTTGAAGAAACAATTAGCAAGTGAGTTTTCTATGAAAGATCTTGGTGAAGCTAAAGCAGATTTTTGGTATGAATCATAAGGGACAAAGCTAAGGGAACTCTTATGCTTAGTCAGGCTGAATATATTGAACGAGTGTTGAAAAGGTTCAATATGAAGAATGTTAAACTAGTTAGTTCTCTACTTGGAAGTCAAATTCGTCTTTCAAGTATGCAGTGTGCGAAGACAGAAGAAGAAAAGGAGTACATGGCTAACGTACTGTATTCTTCAGCTACTGGGAGTCTAATGTATGCTATGGTGTGCACGAGACCGGATATTGCACATATGTAGTGGGAGTAGTGAGCAGATATGCAAGTAACCCAGGAAAACAACATTGGGAAGTTGTAAAGTGGATTCTCATGTATTTGAGAGGTAACACAAACATACCATTGTGTTATGAAAGAGGTGGTTTTATTTTGAGGGGTTATGTGGATGCAAACTTCGTAGGTGATGTAGATAAAAAGCGAAGTACGGCCGGTTATGTTTATACTATGGGGTCAGCTGCAGTGAGTTGGAACTCACGGTTACAGAAGTTGGTGACATTGTCTACTATGGAAGCGGAGTACGTAGCGGTGACGGAAGTGAGCAAGGAGATGATTTGGTTACAAGGATTATTAACTGAGTTGGGAAAGAAACAAGGAGATAGTGTTCTGTTTAGCGACAGTCAAAGTGTTATACATTTAGCCAAGAACTCAGCCTATCATGCTAGGACGAAGCATATAGATATCCGTTATCAATTCATTCGGGATCTCTTGGAAGAAGGAGAGTTTAAGCTCGAGAAGATTCTTGGTTCGAAGAATCCGGCGGATATGTTTAGCAAGGGAGTTACATCATACAAGCTAAAGCTCTGCAAGGCTTTAGTTGGTCTCTCAGAATGAGGATCTGGGAGGGGAGCCGCACTGACATGAAGATGTTTTTAGCACCATCAATCCAAAGTTGAAGAATTGAAGACAATCAATGAGTCTTCTAAGTGGGAGATTGTTAGTTATTGAAGACTAATTAATTATTTCCTAAGTTAGCCGTGATTATTTTAGGAATTTTATAGGGGTTTCCTAAACCAGCTAGAATTCTTGGGGGCCAAGTTTGTAACCTATATAAATAGGTAATTAGGCCTTGTAGAAGTGTGTGTGTGTATGTGTGAAGAAAATTGTTTAGAGAAAAAAAGAAGTTCTTTCTTGTATAGCTTTTAGGGTAAAAAGCTAGGGTTTCGTTGTGAAAGCATATTGGTGAGGAACAAGAGACAAGGTTATCGTCTCGGGTAATTGTTGCGGTGTAACCAAGGGTTTGTTGGAATTCAAACTGGACGTAGACAATATGTACACGTTGTATGTCTTGGTCGAACCACTATAAATCTTGTGTCTTATGAGTTGATTTATCTTTCTCGTATTATTATTGTTGCTTGTGCTTGGTTTACTTATTATTCACCATAATGTCCCAAGATCCTATTATTCCGCGGTTGTGATTCGATAAAAATCCCGACACATCACTCATCATCCTTTTGGCTTCAAGACTTCACTGCCGTACTTCGTTGGCGGGTTTGAAGATACATTCTGTTTTAAACTAGCAAACAAAAGCAAACATAAAAGTTGTCTAACCAGTCCAAAAAATTTCGTTCAAAACATGGTGGTGCGATTGAGCTGGAGTGAAGTCCAACACTACCACGGCAATACATATCTCTAATGGGCTCTCTCTATCTCTCTCTTTCTCTCTGGCAATGTCTTCCTTTTCAACTTCTCATTTCTCATTTTGCACCATTTCTAGGAAACCTCCCTTTCGATCCAATGACAGGTAAGCTAGTAAAATTGTAACTAAGCACTTGATTTCTGATTTTTTTTTCAAGGTTTCATTGGTGAGTGGTTAAGTGTTCTTTAACTTGAAGATCTTTGTAATGTTTTGAAACAGAAACTCTATATTCAAACAAAACATGAGAGAGACCGGAGCAATTTCTATGTCTCTTGTCGTCAGGCCTGCACCTCAACTGCGGAAGCTTAATAGAACGGGGATATATAGGAATATTTGTACTTATCACGTATCAGTTTCATTGGTATGCCGAATGAGGTCATTTTTCGATGGGTCATTTTCATGCTTAGCTTTCTCAGCCTTCCATGATCAAACAAACGGTGAAAGTGGGAGTTTTGGGGGTAAACTTATCAGTTGCGATAGATTTAGCTGGGTTGATACCATTGTTCAAATATTGCACGAATGTGCAAGGAGCTTTTCTACGGACATACAGAATCATGGATTTTCAAGTGGTCAGATGGAGCTTGCGAAAGCATGGGTTGGTGTTGATGTAAATTCATGGTATAAACATATAGCATATCAGGTACGAACCCGAACGATGTTGTCAATCGTACACAGTTTGAAGTATGAATTTAGTGACGTAATCTATTTAGAGTTGGCTATCTGGTGGGAATGGATTTAGCGACATATTTCTTTAGATCTAGCCAAATTGGATCATATATGGACGTTTTCCATTTAAAAAAGATACGTTTCTAAGTTTAATACAGTATGTTTATTGTATCCTTGCGGAACAATTCAATGATATTGTTGGAATTTGTTTGTCAATGTTGCAGGCTGCAGTGTGTGCGCTGTTGAGTACAGCTATTGGAGCGAGGCAGTTGCCATTTGGTGAATGCATTTCTGAGCTTTGTCTAGTGCGAAAAGTGTGAGTTTTTTATTTGTACGCAAGGCCTTTTTGATTTGCTTATGTAGTTCGTTTCTTTTCCTCAAAAATCAAATCTTATGACAAGACTTCATATAAATCTAATGCATTTTCGTTCGATGTTTTCAGTCTCTTCCCGAAGATAACTATTATTTGTGAGTATATTGACGGTCAGCTGACAAAAAGGGATCCAAGATTAGCTTACTGGTTTAAATCAGTTCAACTACCACTTCTAGAAGCACAGATCAGTTCAACGCTCAACATACGGCATGAAGAAGAAGAAGAAGAAAGTAAAAGGTTTTCTAATTGAACTCCGTATAGTTGTACTTATTTATCCTGGCGAGATTGGGGTATACTCAAACTAATTGGGGTATACCCAATGAGACAAAATAGGGTCATTTTGAAGTAAAAGAGGTCACCCCTTAACCAAATATTTTCAAAATGGCAAAATTGCCCTCGTTTAATTAACACTAAAAGTTTGATTAGATTAATTAATTAAGTTTAAATTGATTGAATAGATTAAAACTTATGAATTTTAAGTTATGAAATTTTGTTTTTGATTGACTTTTGTGGGATGATTTTTGATGAATTTTTTTTTTTTTGAGAATATCTCTTGCAACGAAAATGAAGCACACAACCAAAATACTTCTAAAAAGGGGATTGCAAATCTGTTATATGAAATCATACTCAAAATCAAAGAATAAATCAACACTTTTAGTTCTGAAAGTATGAAAAGTCGGCAAGGTCGACTAATGAAGATCATGCCGCCAAAAGTGGCCGGCAAGATCTTCATCGTCGACCTCATTGAAGCCAAAAGTGGCCTAGCAAGGTCTTCATCGTCGACCTCGCCGGCCAAAAGTGGCCAAGATGATCTTCATCGTCGACCTTGCCGACTTTTGTTTTTTGACATACGGGAGATGACATAAAAAATTTATTGGCCGGCAAGGTATTCAAGAAATACCCTTCCTGGCTGTGTTTTGGCCGGCAAGAAGGTATTCAAAAATACCCTTCCTTTTGTATTGGCCGGCAAGGTCTTCAAAAATACCCCGCCTACTGTTGAAATTTTTTACGATCGCCGCCATGGCTGTTATGAAAAGTCGGCAAGATATGCATGTCACGACCTTGCCGGTCAAGACACGTAAATCATAAATTTCGATTTCTAACCTGATATAACAATCAAATCACACAACACAATGATGGGTTTAAGTTTAAACATCATTTATAGTCTTTTATTTGGTAGAGTCAACATTTTTTTGGAAAATCAAAGTTGAGATTTTTATATGGGTTTGGTTGATGGAAGATGAAGAAGAAGAGAAGATTAAGAGTTGGTTAGTTTTTTAATTTTATGGTTAATGAAATTAAGAAATGAATTTATTTTTAAGATTTAATTATTTCAAGGGTATTAAAGTAAAATCACACTTTTTAATAATGACACACCATGTCCCCTTCTCATTGGGTATACCCCAATTAGTTTGGGTATACCCCAATCTCGCCAGGTTATTTATGATCATATTTTTATCTTTCAGATTACGTTTTGGTGTGACTCGCCAACAGATTGTTTCCAGTGGTATTGCAGTGATCCTTGGTGCTATTTGTTGCTGCGTTGCCACAAGGAATTTGGGTGCTGCGCGAGTTTCCTGTCCTATGTTAACCTTATACATTCCTCAAATAATAGAGCAGCTCATGGACTCATTGCATAAATTGGTTGGAATTGATAAATTGCATAGTCTAGCGTATAAGGCAGGATTCGAACAGGAGTTTCTTTCCCATTTTGGTGCAAAGATTGTACTAAACAATACAAGCCAAGATGCAGTGTTTTGGATAACTCTGGTTCATGAAAAGCTTGTTTTAGCATTTCATAGAGAGAATGTCATCTCCGAGATTCAGGGAATCCACAATACCAAGGTTAGTCGATGATTATTTCTCTGTTGAACATTTCTCATATTCCTATATACAACCAAAACATAGAAGGTATTAACATGACTGGTGTTTTCATTATCCTTACCACTCTAAGATTGTTGTTAGACTTGCTTTTTAACTAGGATCTTGAAATGGGTCTCTCCACGCTTGGACTATTTGCATGCTTGGGTAGAAATACAAGATTATTCTTATCTGGCATGGGTATTGAAGATCTCGATGAAGAAGTTCAGGACTTCCTCAGGTGAATCTCTCTACTTTAATTAGGCTGAGGAGCGTAAGTAAACTTTATTCAACATTATTTGTGATGTCTAATTGATAGTATGATGTTCCAAAATTCTGCAATTCCACGATCAGTTACTTGGAATGCGGTGGTGTTCTTATTTATCCCGAGTTATCTTCCTTGCCAATTTTTCAACTCTTCATGGAGGTTAGACATCGATTTTCTTAAACATGCACACAACTGAATCTATTAAAATTTCAAACAAATGGTGAGAAACGAAACATTTTGGTCATATTTTGTTTATAGGTTGTAGTTGAAGAATGTGGATGGGTCAATTTTTACGCTACAATTCCATATACAGATCTTAATGATAGAAGGCGGTCCAAGCAGCATACAATCCAAGCAGAGAAAGAAATTATTCTCTCTGCTGTTTTCACAACTTGTTCTGACGTTTTCTCAGCATTTGAGCACTATCAAACTTCAAAACAACATTCTTTTGATATGAAAGTGGCTGCATTTTTTCAGCAAAGGTATATAAGTTCGACTCATATTGAATTGGAATGTGGTCTGTTTACTCACTTAGTACTTTCTAGTGCAATAATATGATACTTCTTTTTTTCAGTCTGGTTCTCTTAAACGTTTGTTTGGAAGATTACTTGGCAGCGTATTATAAATCTGGGTACGTTTGCGCCTTTGGGGTATTTTATGCTGGTCTAGTCTTATTAGCAATCTAGTAATTTTCCTTTTAGTGCCATGAAATGAAAATCACAATATTTGTTATGGATATCACGTAGCAGAGAACTACTACAAAGTGCTGAAAGAAGTTTTCCTGATCCAGTATTGCCACCTAATCCACGCACAACCGATGTATCTGTATACTCCATAGTGCTTCGAGAAATTGTCGACTTTTTCATACCGGGGTATAACTACAATAACATTGTGGCTCAAACTATCAAGGTATGTTGGTATGTATATTTCTATCTACTGTCTCTCCCCAAATGGGTAAAACTACAGTAAATTACTTAGCCACAAACTCCTTGGAAAGATGTAGACACAAAAGCACTTTGAATATGCCAATATGCTGTGCTGCAGAGTGTCTGCGCTGGTGAAACGAGAAGGTACAGAAGCTTGTTCAGGAAATCTATTAACAAGCTGATATGTATAAGCTGTGTAAGGTTCACCAATCTTGTTCATTTTTGTCTAACATAGATTTCAATTATCTCAAGAGCAAGGAAATTAACCGTTTCATCATATTGGTTTGTCATATATATAAGGATATTATGAAAGGAACTCAGTTGTTGTTCACCGATATATCTATGTCTTTCGGCCTCCTCTTCAAGTGCATATATAGCGGCCACATTCTCACAAAACTACAATCAAAAAAACTGAGCCAAACAATTGCTGATTTTGGCGCAGTTATTCCCATAACAGTTCTTATGCTGATTCCTGTGAGTAATAGTGTGCATTCGAATCGTGTTAAAAAATTATACGGTTAGTTCGAATTCTAAAATTTCTTGAATATATATGCTTATATGAATAGGTATCTGTTGTCGGGCATGCAGCAATTCTAGCTGCAATAAAGAAGTACATCCCTTCTTTGGTGAGTTCACGACGCATAAATTACATATATATCTAATAACTTCCCTTCAGTTCATGCCACAAAATCGCTCATACTTAACTCTCGTTTACTTTGTTCTGTGAATATATAGATTCCTTCTCCTTATTCATCAGAAAGGTTGGGAATGGTGAAACAAATGAACAGAATTAAGAAGATGGAAACTGAGACATGGATGAACAATTATAATACCCAATAAATGTAACTCCATTCCTCCTCTCCGAAAATAATCCTTTGCATAATTATGTAAAAATAAACAAAGACCTATTCTCTTCTACGACGGTTAAGTTTCATGTTTTGGGAAACAGCAAAATTCATTCCAAGAGTACTGAGAAAGCACAAGAAGTCTCCCTTCATGTTACATGCCTTGGCTACCTTTATGAAGTCATCCTTCATGTGTGGGTTATTTAAGGTCGTCAATCATAGGAAAAAAACTAAGAATCCGTAACATTTCCGTACCAATTCCATTTCGTATGTATTTCTTTGAAAAAAAATCATCAAGTACCGTTCATAACTTCCTACCATACAGTTTGGTGTATCCGGCGAGGGTTGTCAATCGGATGATGCCATTTGAAGAATTAGAAAGTGTTAATTTTGTTAGCATGAAAGTTAAAATCGAGCGCCACCTAGGCGCTCAGTCAGCAGTTGGCTTTAGGCTGGTTTTAACTTCCAAGGGCTGTTTAAATAGCAAGGTTGCAATATACCTAGTGTTATGACTTGTGATACTTTAGGCTACGATATGAGATCGTTTATAATGTTAGTAGTTTCATAATGAGATCTAAAAAAGACGTTTCAATTGGGAAATCATGTAGAACATACAGTATAGTGGAAAGCTAAAGATTTTAATACTGGAAAATGGCATATGATCAGTTAACACAAGCATAGGATGGCAATTTGACGGTTACACTTATTAAAATCATATCACTGTCATCGAGTCCCATTATTCACACACGCTCTCTGAAACCAATATCAGATTTTGGGGCTTGTGGTGGTTACTGTTTGGCCAGAGGAAACAGATCTTTATAACTTATCCGATTTTTTGTTTTTTTTTTTTTCATTCTAGAATCAAATGAGCAAAGGTTCGAACTTCGAAGCAGACAAATGGAGAGGCATAAGAAACAGACTTGTGTTTTGTAATGCTTTTCACTAAAACCACGTCAAAAACTAGTACTTAATATTGAAATGGCACTGAATGTACTTAGTAACACGCGATGAGCAACATTGTAACCAAAAGGCGGAGTAGGCCATGGTAGAATATACATGAAATTTTGTAGTTAACTCATCTTCAGTTGTTCAAAAAGGAACATAACCCATCCCATGGCTTTAACTACCGAAATGGACTTATAAATGTTAAGCTCAGACTTCAAAGTTCAATCCGTGGCCTTTGCTTGCTCTGGTGCTTAACATAAAGCTTTTAGTTTAACTCACAATTACTATTGATTAACACAAAACGCCAATTAAAATTTTAATGAGCAAGTTAACGTGAGAGAAACCAACAAGAAAAATAGGGTTCAAACTAAAGTAAATAATTAGAGTATTTAAGTGATTTTTTTTATAAGAAACTGAAATTTTATTAAAATTATGTTGTTACATTAGTTGTATCTTTCTCCATAGATCTATTGAGAAATTCCAGAGGATAAAGATAACAGACATTATCACTTAATGATCTTGATTTCTTTGCTAGAGTATCGGCTATTGTATTTGCTTCTCTCTTAACCTGCTTACATGACAAAAATTTAAAGTTTTTAAAAATTGAAATGCATTCTTGAACTACACTATTTGTAGTCCAATTTATTGAACCTAATTTACCGTTGATGGCATTCACTACATTGGAATAATCTCCTTCCAATTCCAGAACTGTTTTTGTTTAGCCCATTTTATAGCTTATAGAGCAGCAACAGCTTCAGCTTGCTCTTCATCTACTGCCTTTGCACTCCCACCTTTGCTCCACAAAAGGTACCTGTATCAGAACGCAAAATTAGACCATAACCCATAGGTTGGATATCTGAAATGAAGGAGGCATCAAAGTTTATTTCATATAATTTATCGTAGGGAGTTTTCAGCTAACACTTCTATTGGCCGGGAGTATTTAAGTGATGAAAAAAGTCATTTAAATTAAGAGAAAACCACTTGTACCCTTTATTTTTGATCTTAATAAAAAACGATCTAGAGAAAAATTATCACCTTATAACCCAAAATTTATAACACATACTATCCATAAGGGTATTGTACGGGATGAACTGGGTAAAATGTTGACACGCCTTTTCTTTTCGGTGGCACGTTCATTGTCCTCCTCTTTTAAAAAAAATATTTTTTAATCACTGAACCCTCGTTTTGGAAAAATCAGCTATGCTTTATTCAGTTTACCCCAACATCTCACAACTTCGTTTATTCAACATATTCTGGATCATTGAAGATTTTATCGGTCGAATATGAATTAGGTTGTTACAACTCAACAAGAAGGCCATCCAAATTTTTTTCTCAAATGCAAACCATATAAATAGTAAGTAGGCATTTAAATCACAAGGGCAAGGAAATTTAATGTATAAGCTCATGTTGGGCTCTATATGCATGTTGGTTTAGCTTCATTCATGTTGTTTTTTTTTTCAACTTCATTTGAGTTACATTTAATCCTTTTGCCCACTCTGTTAATTAAGTTCTCAGTACAATATATCTCGCGGGCCAAACTCTTAAGCCATAAAATTTCGGGTGTCACTATTCCGAATCGAACAGACAATTTACATGCCAATTGATGTCATAATCTGCATATGAGGATGTTGTGAGTCACATATCAAAAATGTTCGCAACAGGCGTACTATGGGTACTCTTATGGGAAAGAAAATCATCTACATATCTTTGTGATGGTTCACATTTTATGAACCAAAAAATGCCATTGTGGGTGAAATTATCATCTATATGTATTTGAAGTCCACATGCTAGTGCATGTGGAGGAGTCCATCCGGTCATTAGCCTACCGGATATTCCACACGGGGAAAATTTGTTGTTTGGTCCAAATCCCATATAGTTATTTATAAGGTCAAACCAGATTTTGTCCCTATCCTAGGGTCCAAAGTTTTTTGAAACAAGGGAAAACACAGAATTCAAACACTTTTATTTCAGTATTTCATATATGTAGTGCTGGATTCAAAAAAGAAAAAGATAAAACTATAAATAACAACAAAATTAATGCAATATTTTTCAGTTTACCATATATGTACGCTGATTTATAATTTAAAAATGAACTACATGTTAAAAAACAAGTAATGAAATCTATGAAAAAACAGAACAACAACACTTTTATTTCAGTATTCCATATATGTACTTCTGGAACATACAACAAAAATAATAAAACTATAAAAAATAACTAATCAGCAACAACTTCTATCTCACGATCTCATTTCTACTTTAATTTCTCATAGAAATACCACCCGCAAAAAAATGGTTCTATATTTATTAGAAAAATATCAATTTCTATTCAGATAAATAAGTGACAAAACTATAAGAAATAACAAAATCAAAACAGTATTTTTCAGTACACCATATATGTACTTCTTATTTATCCCGAGTTATTTTCCTCGCCAATTTTTCAACTCTTCATGGAGGTTAGACATCGAATTTCTTAAACTTGCAAACAACTGAATCTATTACAATTTCAATAAATAGTGAGAAATGAAACATTTTGGTGAATACATTGTGTAATTTATAGGTCGTGGTTGAGGAATGTGGATGGGTCAAATTTTACGCTAAAATTCCATATACAGATCTTAACGATAGAAGGCGGTCTAAGCAACATACAATCCAAGAAGAGAAAGAAATTATTCTCTCTGTTGTTTTCACAACTTGTTCTGACGTTTTCTCAGCATTTGAGCACTATCAAACTTCAAAACAACACATCAAAACAACATTCTTTTGATGTGAAAGTGGCTGTATACAATCGTATTGAATTGAAATGTGGTATGTTTACTCACTTAGTACTTTTTTTCATTCAGGTTCTCTTAAATGTTTGTCTGGAAGATTATTAGGCAGCTTATTATAAATCTGGGTACGTTTGCGCCTTTGGGGTATTTTATGCTGGTCTAGTGTTATTAGAAAGCTAGTAATTTTCTTTTTTAGTGCCATGAAATGAAAATCACAATATTTGTTATGGATATCACCTAGCAGAGAACTATTACAAAGTGCTGAACGAAGTTTTGATGATCCATTATTGCCACCACCTAATCCACGCACAACCGATGTATCTATATACTCCATAATGCTTGGAGAGATTGTCGACTTTTTCATACCGATGTAACTATTACAAAGATGATGAAGATGAAGATTGAAAGAGAAGAAGATCATAATCGAGCAACAGAATGGGAGATTGGATCGAATTTTGTGTCTGATACCATAGTGACGAATAGAAGGATGAAACATAGTTCTTGATTAACCAAAACAAGAGACAGTACAGAGTATTTAATACAAACAGACACTGCCATAACAAATAGAAGCCACACACGTGTAGAAAACTAATCCACACAATTCTAGACTGACAGCTAAACAAAAGTTGTAATAGAAAGACAGTAAAATACTGAAAATAACTGTTAATATGGACTTGGTTCAGAGATCACGAAACCCTGCGACTTTCTAATGAGCTTTTAGGGAGATTAGAAATTGCATCCACTTTATATTTAAGTCATATAAATTAGACATAATCAACAACATCGCCCAGTTATTTCAAAACACTAATAATATCGAAATACATAATCAAGGAACTCCAAAAGCGTCGTAGAAGTATCTTCACAATGTTGTTGCCTATACAATGAAGAAATAGATGATTAATTGTTTCTTCCTCCATCTTGCACATTTTGCACGTATTAAGATTTCCAGAATCCATTGACCCTACTTTTCGAGAAATCAGCTAAACTTTAGTCAGTTTACCCCCACATCCCACGACTTCATATATTCAACGAATTCAAAAGCATCAACGATTTTATTGGTCGGATATTGCTGATTAGGTTGCAACTCAACAAGAAGGCCATCCCAAAATGCAAACCATATAAATAGGCATATAGGTTCAATTGAATGTACATGCTGGGGCTCTATATGTTGTTGTATATTTTGAACTTCATCTAAATTACATGTAATCCTTCCCTAATGCTAATGTCCCCGGTTTGTTTATGAAGTTCTCATTACAACATATTTCTTGGACCAAACTCTAAAGCCATGAACTTTCAGTTGCCACTATTCCTATTCAAATAGGCACTTTACATGTAAAAAATTAAAAAAAAAAACTTTACCGTGGCCGAACTCGAACACACAACCTATGGGGCAATACTTAAACAATCCATCCACTGAGCAATCAATTCGTTGTTTATTTAAATTTAAATTTGACCGTATTTAACCTAATACCATTACCTCCCAATAGTAAGCTTCCTATCTTTTGTTTATCCTTGCGTATTCTTATTGATATCCGGAAAAAAAGTTCTTATTTAATACTCTCATTTTATCTATATAAATTTTGTGTTATCCTTGCGTATTCTTATTGACATCCAGAAAAAAAGTTCTTATTTAATACTCTCATTTTATCTATATAAAATACGCATTGGAAGTACTTTGAGAAAAAGAAACTTCAAGATCCTCTCTCCTCTCTCAAACCCCCTCTTTCTCCAAACCTTAAGCCTCTTCTGTTTATCGCCTCCCTGCTCAGATTTGGTTCTTAAGACCAGATCTGAGCAGGATAGTGTAGTCAATGTTAGATTCAGTTTAGTTTCTTTAGTTTCTTCTCTGTTCGCCTTTCACCCTTTTCCCATCTCGGCATCTCGTCTACATCAACAAATCTTGGAGGCCGTTTGCGGCTATTGGAGGTGGTGGTGATAGCGGATCTGCTCTCCCATGTCCTTCTTCAAAGCTTTCTATTGATGACTCACTTGGGGTTTTTGTTCCAATACGAAGCGATTTCATCTGTTCCTATACAGTGATTGAGTTCATCATGGGGGTTAGATACGGGTGTTCATTGTTGAGGGTTGTTGATTTTGCTTCTGAGATTTCTTATCCATCTGCTCCCTTTTCTTCTTCTTGTTTCAATCAACATCAAATCGAAATCACTGATCTCATCAACACCGGTACTTGTTTATGTTGACGAAATCGGTGTCGACGGATTTCGTTAAGGTGGCTTGGTTGTGGACGTTGATGAGCTTGCGGTGGATTCTTAGCTTGATGGTGGATGTTTGGCGGCGGCGGCGGCGAAGTTAGGGTTGTTGCTGGAAGTCTTTTTCTATAGCACTTTTACGGCTAGGGTTTCCATGTAATTTTGGGCAATTCATTTGTCCAGAAGAGGGTTTTCTATGTTGGGCTCTCACAAATTTATAATGTGAGTTAGCATTTCTTGGGCCTTGTATTTGTTACATTAGGCTGGGTCTTTCCTTTGTTGGGCTTCTTTCTTAGAAGCATATGTCTGGGGTTTGTACTTTGTACAATTGTACTAACCATTCTATATAAAATTAATCTTTACCGAGCAAAAAAAAAAAAAAAATACGCATTAACACCATTATTTAGTCGTAAATTCTTATTTGGTATCGTCGATAATCTTACAAATTAAATAAAAATTATTGATTTTGTTTTTGTTTTTGTTTTTGTTTTTGTTTTTGTTTTTTATTGTTACAAAATATTCGACATTGTAAAAGGCCCTACGAGAAATTTCGCACAGGGCCCTTCTAGACACAGGATCGGCTCTGGTCATAATCTGCGCATGAGGGTGTTGTAAGTCACGTATCAAAATTTGTGTTCAAAAGAGGCGCACTAACTAGTACGGAGTATATATAACGACGATGATTCGGGTAGGTGAGAAGTTTCACCTAGTTTAACATTTGAGGTTTCATAGGGTTTATCGACACTACTAAAGTCCTATAGGTATTATAATGCAGGCGAAACCAAAAATCTTGTTATGAAGAGGCAACAAATTTTGGTGGGCATTATTAAGCATATATAATTGGGCTTTATAATTAGGCTTGAGAGCCTGCCCAGCAGGGTAGGCAACTGCACCATGAGCTGGCTCCGCCACCAGTTCATGCAATGGCAATGCATGTCTATGCCAAGTTGCCAACGCAGTAATGGCAATGCGGTTGCCTGACTTGAATACTTGATCATCAAGAAACCTAAATCATCGAAGTATTTATTAAAAGTTAAAACTCCTATCCGAGAGTTTCTCTAATACGGAAATCTGTTTTCATCAAAATTGGTGTACATAAATATTAGGGTTGCATTTCGGAAGTTAATAAATTCTTTGGCTTCATTCAATATATTTTTCTTCTTCTTTCTGTTTAGGTTTATCAAAGGATTAAAGCACTGTTTTCTTCTCAAAATAATGGAGAAATATTCACAAGAAGCTATGGATGTTGACGAAAACATCAATGATAATCAAAAATCATATAAAGATGAAGTAGAAGTAGCTGCAATGATTCTTTGTAGTTTCCAGACAAAGAATGAGCCTTGGTGGAAGAATTTCGAGTTAGGGTTTCCAGACATTATTCCTTCGGCACCACGAGGACCACCACCATTTGTGCCATTGCAAGAGGATTTTGAGGTTTTTGATAACATTCTTGATATTGATTCAATGGAGCAAGAAATAAACAGAATGGCACAGCCGTATTCAATAGTCTCAACTACTAAGCAATTGTACAAAAGCGATATTATTAAAAGCCAAGGAAGATTAAATTTAAACAAAGAATTTGTTGAGACGGAGATACTAGAATCATTGCTAAACATTAAAAAGATTCCTAAGGAAGGAATTGCAGTTAAAGTATATGACAATCAATTACAGAAGTACGATATGTTTCTCAAGGATTGGGGTCTTTTGGTTCTTACTAGTGATTGGAATGATTTTCGAAGTGATAATGATTTTCAAGAAGGTGAGAGCGTACAAATATGGGCTTTTCTTGATGTTCATGATGGTAGGCTTTGTTTTGCTATTTGTAGATGTTGAACATATTACCAACAGATGGAGATCAGGTACATAAAATATGCAGACAGTAAAAAGGTAAAAAGTTAGCAAAAGGTAAATAATTATAATGCAAAGATTAGGTTTCATATGTTAGTTTCAGTTTAGTTTTTCTATATATCTTTGATATACTTTGATTTTTTTGATGAAAGTTTTAAGGGCTCAAGGATTAGTTTCCTCTAAAGTCTAAACTTCTTTGCTGATATGTTAGAGTTTTTGATTTCTATATATATATTATGATAAGAAAGCTAGAAATTTAATTACTGGCTTTGTGAATTTTTATACCTATAATCTTTATCTTTTTCATTAAATTCTTACAAACATAGATTTAGAAAAGTTACATGCAAGCGTTGATTTCTGCAACATATGTTTACACCATAATACAGTTCTGACTACTAGCCATTGCACCCCTATAAACTGAAAGAATGCGGCATTTATTCATTTCAAAACAATAAATTTCTGCTTCCCACAAACAAATGCTGTGTAATCAGTTGTTACATTTATCGGTCATCCTGAGAAATTCTACATTTATGATCATGCATGTCTAACTACAGAAACAATTAATTCTTAGTTATAGTTCATGAAAGCAGAGCCGGGCCTGAGGGTGTGCAGGGTGTGCGACCGCACAAGGCCCGACTCTAGCCAGGGCCTTTTATCTCAAAAACAAATGCCCCCTCCCCATAAGTTGATAAAACTATTCTAGCTCAAAAGTATATTAGGCCTATTTCAGTTTTATGTAAGCCCAATAACCATGCCCCATATCACTCTCTCACACTTTCCTCTTCTAAAACAAACGGACAAACCTTTTCACATTCTCGCTCTTTCCAGTTTCCCCTTCGACCTTCGTCCTAACTAGTCCATTGCTCATCTATATTGTTTCACAAGAACTTACAGAAATCCTCAAATTTACTCATAGAAGAGCTAAGGTATAAATGATACAATTGATAAGCACCTTCAACGTCAGATTAATGAAGATAGGGTACATTGGAAGCAAGTATTGAAGAGAATTATTTCTGTTGTGAATTATTTTGGTTAACTAACTCACAGATGGGAGAACTCGAAGTCACTTACAAAAATACAGACGGTAAATACTAGAAAAACCAGTCGACAATCTCTTTTTGGACCCTTTTATTTTTTGTTAAACTAGACAATATGTATAAAAGCAATGCTTATAACGGTAAAGAACTTGTTATGTTTATGCTGATGCTAGCTATATATATATTAATCGTCTTAGTTTCATTTTATCATTGCTATTCGAAATTGTCGGGGAGAAAAAAAAAAATTGAACGTAAGAAGGCCATGCGATTAAGTTTGCACAGGGCCCTAATACACACAGGATCGGCTCTGCATGAAAGAACATGTTTTCCATCTTTTTCCAGCTGCTCAACTTATCCAAGTGAAGGTTAATGTATCGGCTAGATCAGACCTGGAGAGATATCGGCTGTTCTACTGAGATGGTGGAGTCCAAAGATTTATTCACAAACTTTTGTACAGAAAACAAAACCTAAAACTTGCTTGTGGAAAAAGGGTGACCGAGACCAAGAGTGCAATCTTGAATCTGCAATATCCCAATCTACATGGATAGAGCTAACACGACAACCATACGTAACACAGGAAATTACTATATATTAGTGCAGTGAGATCTACTGGTTGCACGCTAGAATACAGATTATGTAATAAGATTCGAAGTGACACCCCCACTTTACCAGCATTATCCGTTATTACACTCCTACACTAATATAGCAGGTCACCAAAAAAACTCGGAGTCACCAGTCTTCACTAAAGCTGTTCAACTTGAGTTGTTGTGTTTCCCTCAGAACCAATAATTTGAGTCCACTAGAATGAGATTGTTAAACTCAGGCGTTAATAGCAAACCATATAAATGCTTCAAAATATCAAGGCAAGGGATGGGCTTAAATGCAATCCAATAACAAAACAAAAAGAAAGGATCAGAATCAGATATGCTGTTATCAAATTGTCAAATGATCAGGGCAATTTAAAAACTCCATCCCAACCACAGACATCCTGTTATCAAATTGGTCACCTAGCTAGAAAGAGTTACCAAGCTCAAGAGAGCGAAACAAGTTAGAGCAAATTTTGCTCAAGGCCAAGTACTTTCCTGGCACTTTGACACATGTGAGTTCTCAATACCCCAACAATAGTGCCAACCAAGAACTCCCATCATGAAATTCTTATAACTTATATAGGTGTAGAAACAGAACCAACCAATCATTTTCAAGAACTGAGTAAAAATTAGAGATTCTTACTGTTTTTGGAAGATAAAATCTCAGAAATCACAATCATTTACCTAAGTGAGACTGATTACCAAGCGTTTTGATGAAATTCATCCAATTTTGAGCTTCATATAAGACTGAGTTAGTAGCTTAGAGTGAGAGTGAGGGAATTAGGTCCTGAAATTCGTATTGACACCAACTGTATTCTTCATTAATTCATCAATAGTAGTACTGAGATAACAATTTACGAACACTGGAAAATTAAAAAAGGAAAACAAACTAATACTACTACTCTACAAGTAGAGACACCACTTATACATGTATTGACTAAAATTGGTTCACCCTGAACTTCCACTCTCCCTTGATGGGATCATAAGAAACAAACTCAGCACCCTGGTCATGAGTCTTCTTTATCAGCAACTCTTTGTACTTTTCAACCTTAACCCCCTCCAAGTATTGCTGTCCAGTTTTCTTATCAATGCACTTGATGTTGAGGAGTGTCACCACTGCAGCTTTGTTCAGTCCTTGTCCAACTGGGGGTTTCTTACTGTCATCCAGGTAAACTATCACCTCCCGGTTGTTGAATTGTACAAGGGACTCCAGGTCTAGGTTCCGCACATCAGTCTCTCCAGCAAACTTGATGCTACCAAACCCATGCCTTCCCACGGTGAAGTCCTTCACCCTACAGCTGAACCCTGGCTCTGCCCTCTCCTTGGCTGCTAATTCTTGAATCTGAGGCTCCGTGTAGTAGTCAGGGTAGCAGAGTTTCGGCATCAGCGTCTCAATATCTGTCCGCTCCTTGGCGTGGACATTTTCTGCCAATAATGGAATACTCATATGTTTTTCATGATTGATAGGGCCATTCAAACTTGAACCTGAAACTTTTCCGGAGAGTTTACCATTCTCGTGCAAAGGAGTATTGTTAGTATCCTTCGATTGTTCTGAAGACGTTCTTGAGGTCCAATATTCAAGGGGACATATAACAAAAACTCTTGGATTCTCCCTTGGAATAAAAAGCGCATCTGCTTTTGGTGTGCTAGGAGCTTCCACATCATCACTGAAAAATGGCACCCTTGCGCAGTCGTTAGGACAGGAACTCCTAGCAGGTAACCTAATCCTCCTCTGAGACAAATGTCTAGAAGTCATCAACGAGGGGGAAACTCGGACAGGTGCGGCTTTGTCGACGACAGGCATCTTAGATATTCCAGATTGAATTGATGGTGCAGCTCTTGTATGTCCAATTGATATTTGAGGCATTGCAGGAAGTGTTCCAAAAGGATTCATTGCAACAACAGATGGCTGGCTAAAACTATTTGGTACATTGTTAAAACCACTTGATTGAACTCCAAAACCGGTTGATACTGCTGGCTGTTGTTGCTGAAAATTGTAAGGAAAGGTAAAAGCTGGCTGAGGCTGTGGTGATGGGTTTGTTGTTTGGCCTTGTTGCTGAAAACTGTTAGGAAATGTAAAAGCTGGCTGAGCCTGTTGTGATGGAGTTGTTTGGCCTTGTTGCTGACAGTTGTTAGGAAATGTAAAAGCTCGCTGAGGCTGTTGTGATGGGTTTGTCTGGCCACCGAATGGACTTTTCCAGGAAGGCTGAGACTGCGTTGAATTGAAAGGATTGTTCATGAAGCCAGAATTTTGTGTACCAACCGTGTTTGTTAGCGGAGCCCAAGAAGATGTGGTGCTTACTGGTGCAAAGGGTGAACTAGAAAATTTCCCCAAAGCATTATTTGTCTGTTGGAATGCAGGAGGTACACCAATAGTCAGCCCAAAGGTGTTGGTGGTCCCGGGTGTTGAATTGAAAATACCGTTCCAGACGCCAGAATGTTGTGTACCAACCGTGCTTGTCAGCGGAGCAGATGTTGTGCTTACTGGTGCAAAGGGTGAACTATAAAATTGCCCCAAAGCATTATTTGTCTGTTGGAATGCAGGAGGTACACCAATAGTCAGCCCAAAGGTGTTTGTTGTTCCGGGTGTTGAATTAAAAGGCGAGGGTGTAGTTGGATGAGTGTTGCTAGGAGTAGTTCCAAAATTAAATGGAGAGAATGGGGGAGTAGTGGGTTGATTAAACACATTATTTGGCTGTTGGAATATAGGTGTTGTACTGAAGGGGTTGGCTGCTCCAGGTGTTGAGTTAAAAGGCGCATTATTTGTCTGTTGGAATGTGGGTGTTGTACTGAAGGGGTTGGCTGCTCCTGGTGTTGAATTAAAAGGCGAGGGTGCAGTTGAAGGAGTAGTGCTAGAAGTAGTTCCAAAATTAAATGGAGTGAATGCAGGAGTACTTGGTTGATTAAACACATTTGTTGACGTTAATGATGTACCTGTGGCAAAAGGGTTTGATGGTGTTGATGAAGGAAAGCCAGTTGTTTTCAGACCAAATGGGTTGGGATTTGTCGGCGTAGAGTTAAATGGATTTGGCTGAATAATCCAGGAAGGGTTCGGTTGTGGAGTAGTAGCCCACTTCAGCCCACCTTTATCACCCAACTGGTAATCCTCCCACCTCAGTTCTTCATGACTTTTCTCTGCATAAACAGGCATAAATGGTATCGAGTAAACTTTAACTTTTCCAATACCCAGTGCACTGTCCTCTAATTCTGTAGGAGCGTAAGCAACTGCTCTGCTTCCACCACGTTTTTGTTGACCGAAAACTGGCTGCCCAAAGGCACCTGGAGTTCCAACTGTAGAGGGTGGTGTAGTCTGGAAACTGAAGGAAGAGGGTGTTGCAGTCTGAAAACTGAAGGAAGAACTTTGGGTACCAAAGGGAGACGGAGTACTGAAGCACGGTGTAGTTGGAGTACCGAAGGCTGGTGCTGTTGGTTGTGTCCCAAAGCCCGGTGTAGTTGGAATACTGAAGGCTGGAGTTGTAGGAGTACCAAAACCCGGATTGAAAACAGGCTTCTGCCCAAATATAGAAGTTCCCGCGAAGGAGGATGTACCGAAAGCTGGAGAAAAAGTTGGAGTGACAAAAGAAGGAACTGAACTTACCGGAGCTGATGCTGTATTTCCAAACGCCGGCGAAGAAAATCCTCCTCCGAAATTACCCGTCGAAGTGCCGCTAAACATAGACCCCGCTGCCTGAGTACCAAACAGAGTTGTAGGAGGAATGCCAAAAGGTTTAGGAGCAAAAATACTGTTGTTCTGCCCGAAAATTGACGGCTGCTGTGTACCAAACGTAGCTGGAGAACTGAACATATTTCTGATTCTGATTCTTCAATTTGTTATTTCTGATTCTCTGGATATTCAATTCGTAGTCCTCGCCACAATCAACAATATTCAGAATCCTATAGCGATAGCGAGAGAGAAAGAAGATAGAGAAAGTTTAGAAGATAGATTATTGAATCGGGCATCCTCTATTTATAGAGAATTTTTTGAACGAGACTGCTTACTTTTAAAGCTAACGGAAACTGCTTAAATATTAAGCTACCGTCAGCTTATTTTGTATTCACTCGGTATTCCTAATCCTAATACATCTTAATTCAGGACCAATTCGGACACTTAGCTGATATCATGTAGCAAGCTCGGTCATAGTTTGAGAGACCTAGTTAAATTTGAAGTTACTGGACAGCCCCACTTGTGCTTTAGACTCAAACAAATAAATAACAACAACAACAATAACAAAAGATGATATTCGATGACTTGAGTTCTTCGGCTTTCACCGCTTTTGATTTCTGGCTTTGCTTGTGGGGTGAAGACCTGACAATACCAAATAACGGAAATAAATTTCCATACTCAGAAACTAAATGATTGATGATCAGAAATTTAAGACGAAAGTTCCATGGTTGAAAGTCCTTACTCTGTCATAATAACCTCTACCATCTGTTTCTACAAATCTACGTAAGCAGGGAGATAAAAGTTAGGAAACAAACTATGAAATCCTAGAAACTATGAAATTCAGAGGTGAAATCCAGAATTGAAAAGACCGGAAACATACCCGTAATATGAGAGTTTGTACATGAGGGAATCAGAGTTGCTTGATTATCAGATGCCAGTGATGCTTCAATAAAAAAATCAGATGCCAGTTCCTTTCCTTGGAGGTTTTAATTTGTATAACCGAAAGACCTGACACAATACCGCAAAACTGAAGTAAATTATAACAGTCAAAACTAAATGATTGATAAATCAGCAGTTCAGAAACAAATCGGCATGACTCTATGTTAGTTCTATATCAATCTCACAGGTGAACTGACTCTATGTTAGTTATATACTTCTATATCAATCTCAACTCACCATATGACTCCAAGAATGTGCACAAGCAAGAAAACCAACATCACGCTTACAATAGACTGACAAAATCCCCTAGTAATCCAGGCAGTTGAAATTTGACCGAGCATGTGAAAACATCAAAAGCTCCAGAAAGAGAAATTCCAGCCATAATGGATGCAGCGGGAGTGAATGAATACAAGCATCGGCCGAACCTAAAAGGGACACAGAACGGTCGGGAAAAAAAGATATAAAGACAAAGGAATGTAGAGATAAAAGCGGGTGAATGTGTATTTTCTTACCATGACTCCTTAGAAATATACGGGTGTTACGATATAAAGGACAGCAAAGGAACTGGCATCTGATAGTGGAAGAGCCTGTGCAGAAATAAAACTCTTCTGAGAAAGCGAAAATCAAGCAAATAAAATACATGGACCAAGATGGTTGCACTAAAACACAAAGGTAGAGAAGAGATCGGGACTTACAATTATGCCAGATGTAACCAAGAAAGTCAAAACTTTGATGTCCATAATGTAAGATTGCCATGTCGGTGGCTGGTGTTCACTTACACTGGCAATTATGAGCATGTACTTGCTAGCATAAGTTCTGTTCAAGTTATACAAGCAGAAGTCAATCGAAGTTATCTACTAGCAATTATGGGCATGTGACCAACAAACCAAGAAGTCATTAAGTATTATGCAAATAACAAAAGATGATATTGTTATTGTCCCTTATATATGCACTACATTACAGATTAATTTGCCATTTTTACTTATGTAGTAAGATTAAAAGTGAAAAAAAACTACCTCTGAAGTGGAACGACAGCCTCTTTTACTACCGTTATCCCCAAGATGCGCAAATGGTTACTGAATTGATAAAGCATGCATTGAACTATTAACAACTGGCATTCTAAGGTAGGGGAAAGTGACAACTACATAAATCGCAAGCATTACCAAGTAAAACTGTTCTGTTAGCTCCACTGACGTAGCCTTTAAGATGGTGTGGGCGGGATTCAAGCATCTCCCCGAAGTAGTCCTTGATGTCATCCTTTGCTAACTTTCGCCTCTTGACCTCAAATTTGTTGATCTAATCCCACATCCATAGGCTGTCAAAACATCAACTCCTTAGCAACCTATATTAGAAAAACTATCAAGAAAACAATCATCTCATCATAGCTAGAGTTATCACACTCCTAGACTATAGCAGGTCACCAAATGACTCATGAGTCACACCAGTCATAACCAAAGCTGTTGCCTTCGGTTGTTGTATTTCCCTCAGAACCAGAGCAACTTTCGCTTGAAAAATTTGAGTTAGCTGCAATTGAACAATTCCCGTAGTGAGTCCCACTTGCTGCCCTATGCCGCCATAACAATTCGGTAACAAACACAGCAAAATTAGTATTAGCATAATTTTTTATTTATTTTTCAACTCAAGTATTAGCATAACAATCAGTACAATACTAAAAAGTAATAAGAATATGAAAAGTAATAAGAATACAAAAAGCAAAACAAACAAGAAAAAATAGAATATGATCAGAATCAGATATGCCCTTTCTTCTAACTCATTATCAGGGCAATTTAACAACTCCATCCTACTATGGCAATTTAACAACTAAATTGGTCACCTAGCCTGAAAAATTACCAAGCTCAAAAGAGCACAACAAGTTAGAGCAAATTCTGCTCAAGTCCAAGTACTTTCCTGGCCATTTTACTCATGTCTTGAACAGTGTGAGTTCTCAAAACCCCAAAATCCTTATTAACCAACTCCAGAGTATTAAAGTACATTGGCGCTTCCCCAAGATGCGCAAATGACTGAAATGATCAAAGAGTGCAGCATAGAACAGGTATAACAGAATATTAACAACTGGCATTCAGAGGTAGGGGAGAGTGACAACTGCGCAAGTCGCAAGCATTACCAGGTAAAAATTTTCTTTCAGCTCCACTGACGTAGCTTTTGGGATGGTGTGGATGGTATTCTAGCATCTCCCTGAGGTACTCCTTGATGTCACCGTCTCTAATTGTCGATCTAATCCCAAATTTGTGTTTCCCACAGAGCCACTAGTTAGAGTTCCATTAGAATGACAGCAACGTCAACTTGAAGCATTTGAACTGACTCGCACTTACTGCCCTAAGCCGATTCCCACTTGCTGCCTATTAGCATAAAAATCAGTAAAGGTAATAAGAATGTTAAAATCCATATAAATGCTTCAGAATATCAAAGAATGGGCTTAAAAGTAATCTTACGCACAGCGCATATAGAAGAAAAAAAAAACAATCAAAATCAGATATATATGCATTTTCCTCCAAGGATCTTGATATTTTAGAATGATCACGTACTATGCTCCTCGGGGCCATTTTACAACTCCAACCAACTATGGACATCGTATTATCAGATTGGTCATCTAATTTGCAGGAATTTCTCAAATAAAGAAGCTCAAGAGTGCGCAAGTTATGGTAAATTCTGCTCAACCAAAGCCAAGTACTTTCCAAGCCAAATAGGAGTACCAGGCTCCATGAGTAAATTAAAATCTCCTATGGTATTTGACTATCTCCTAAACAGTGTGAGTTCTCAAAACCTAGGCTTCAATGTCAAGAGTGTATTAAAGTAATTGGCGTTTCCAGTTTCCAAATCATATATCGATGCAAGAAGATCAACGGTGAGCTAGAAGAACTAATTTAACATCACCTCAATCTACGGTTACAATTTTCAATTGCCAAGAGTATTAAACTACATTAGCACAAGATAGCAGCTGTAGCCTGCTATCACTATGGCAAGTAAACTCAATAGTCACAAAATTCTTGAACATAAAACTCAACAACAGCGAGGAGATAATCAAAATCCACTTGCAAGGGCAGGATTTCACAGAGCTCATATAGGCACATAACAAATTGCATACACAATAGAAGGAAATAGATGCTCCACATTTATACACAATAGATATGCAAACGAAAGCGTAATCAATGTTTTTAGTACTCTTTGCCTACTTAGTGTTTCCTTGCTAACAATTGCACCCCGATAAACTGAAAGAATACCGCATTTGTTCATTTCAAAACAATATATTTCTGCTTCCCAGAAACATATGCTGGTTAATCAGTTGTTACATTAATCAGACATCCAGTCTGAGAAATTCTGCATTTATGATCATGTCTACCTGCAGAAACAATTAAATCGTAGTTTCATTTCATGAAAAAACATCTCTTCCATCTTTCTCCCGCTGCTTACTTTATCCAAGTGAAGGTCAACACTATAACTTGCTAGATCAGACCTGGAAAAGTATCGGCAGTTCTACTGGGGCAGTAAAGTCCAAAGATTTATTCACAAATCTTTGAACAGAAAATAAAAACTAAAATTAGCTTGTGGAAAAAGGAACCAACTAAGAGTGCAATTTTGAATCTGCAATATCCCAATCTACACTGGAAAGAGCTAACTCTACAACCATATGTAACATAGGGATTTAGATAGGAAATTACTATTGGTGCAGTTGGTATCTACTTGTCGCACACTGGAATATAAATTAATATGCTATTTTTACTTGTGTAGTAAGATTGGAAGTGAAAACCTCTGAAGTGGAATGACAACCCCACTTATACCATCATTATTCCCTAGATGCGCAAATAGTTTGTGAATTGATCAAACAGTGCTGCATAGAGCTGTTAACAACTGGCATTCTTAGATAGGGGAGAGTGACAACTACATAAGTCGTAAGCATTGCCAAGTAATATTGTTCTTTCAGCTCCACTGACTTAGTCTTTGTGAGATGGTTTGGGTGGTATATATTCTAGCATCTCCCTGAAGTACTCCTTGATGTCATCCTTTGCTACCTTTCGCCTCTCAACCTCAAATTGTTGATCCAATCCCACATCTACAGGCCGTCCAAACATATTACAACTGAATCCTTAACAACTAAACCACCTATACAACAACTATTAAGACGAAACAATCATGTCATAGCTAGAGTTATCATCACACTCCTACACCAATATAGCAGGTCACCAAATAACTCAGAGTCACCAGTCACAACAAAAGCTTACCTTGGGTTGTTGTGTTTCCCTCAGAACCACTAGTTAGAGTTCCATTGTAATGACAGCAACTTTAACTTGAACCATTTGAAATGACTCGCAGTTGTTGCCCTATGCCGATCCCACTTGCTGCCATAACAACTTCAGTAACAAACACAACTAAGCTAGTATTAGCATAAAAATCAGTACAACACAAAACGTAATCATATATTAAGAATGTTAAAATCTGTTGCTAATAGAATATTATATAAATGCTTCAGAATATCAAGGAATGGTCTTAAATGAAATCCTGTGCATAGCGCATAGAATCAGATATGCATTTTCTAGCAAAGATCTGTATATTGTAGAACAATCACGTACTACACTCATTATCGGGGCAATTTTACAACTCCATCCCAACTATGGATATCATATTAGCAAATTGGTCACCTAACATGAAAGAATTACTCAAATAATAGAAGCTCAAGAGATCGCAAGTTATAGCAAATTCTGCTGAACCAAGGCCAAGTACTTTCCTAACCAAATAGATAAAGAGTATAAAGCTCCTTGAGCGAAAAACGGACTAACGAATTCAAAGTAAAACATCTCCTATGGTATTTGACCCTTGTCCTAAACACTGAGTTCTCAAAACCCCAAAATCCTTATTTGCAATTTTGTCTGCTCAATGTCAAGAGTTTAAAACTACATTGGCGCTTCCAATTTCCAAACCTATATGGGCGCTAGGATATCTACGATAAGCTAGAAGAATCAAACTAACATCATCCCAATCTACAGTTAAAATTTTCAATTGCCAGGAACAGTTCAATGCAAACCCCAGATTTGCTAAGTATGCGAAAAATACAACAGTTCAATGCAAACCCCAAATGGACAAAATTCATAAATATTAAACTGAACCACAGAAAATATTGAATGGGAAAAAAAATAAAAATAAAAATCTTGTAAGAATGAGACTCAATGTAGTGTATACATACCCTAGCAAGCGCTGTAGAATCATCCATTGGCTTCTTCTAGTGAAAAAATAGAGCCAACCCAGGACTTCCCATCATCAGATTCTTGGAATTCTATAGGCCTAGACTAGAAACAGAACCAATCAATCATTTTCAACTTAGGAGTATAAAAACGAGATTTTCATTTCTATTTACTGAAGATAAAATCCCAGAAATCACAGTCATTTACCTAAGTGAGACTGATTACAAAAGTGTTTTGATGGAGTTCATCATCGAATTTTGAGCTTCATATAAGACTGATTTTGTAGCCTTTGGAGAAGAGTAAGAGAATGAGAGAATTAGGTCCGAAATTCGTATTGACCCCCATTGTTTTCTTGATTCAAATGTAGCACTGTCGGTTTCGGCCCCCGTCAGCCATTTTTTATTTTTTATATTTTGTTACTCAAAATGTACTTTATTGAAAATGAGCTGAAAAGGGCCCGGCGAGATTGGGGTATACCAAAACTAATTGGGGATACCCAATTTTAAGTGGACATGTGACCTTACTAAGGGGAGGTCAAATTTGGTTGAAGTTACAATACTACCCTTGACCTTTATAATTCTATTACCATAATCAGCTTTTTTTTATTTTCATCTTCCTTCTTCTCTTCTTCTCTTCCATAACCAACCACAATGGCTCCTTCCCCACCACCACCACCAAAACTCGTCGATTAATTCGTTAACATCGTCGATTCAAAACTCCGAGTAATCTTCAACAATGGAACCACCACAAAGTGTAAGGGAACTCGTATGAAAGGCGCCAATCGCAAACCCAATCAATACAACCCCGAAATTGCAAAATTAGTTCAACAAAAAGAGAAGAAAAAAACCGTCGAAGAAGAAGAGATTGAACCCGCTCAAAACGAAGAAATGGTGCGATTAAGAAAGTAAGGGCCTACTTAAACTCACTCTAGTACTTGATTTCATGTTTGCATGTCAAATTAGGTCGAAAAATCGAATATTTGAATTTGCGATTATTTCGCCGGCAATGTGTTTGTTTCACGACCTCACGGATTTCATATTTAGTGTTATGGCCAAGGGATGCTCGTTGGTTGAATATCATGCCTAGGGTTTAGTTATTGTAATCGCTTTCAGTGGTCTGGATGTTATTCAACCTATAATCTTGCGGCTGAAAAATTTTATTTTTTTTAAGCGGGTTGGTTAAAAATTTTAAACTTGCGCGGGATATCGATTTTTTAGCGTCTCTTGATGCCTTGAATGATAAATGTCTGAATGGTATCTAAATAATACAACGCCGGCGTTATGTTAGCCGTGTTGTTTTTATTATATACGTTAAAAGCGTTTGTAGTTGAAAACCTGACCATAGTTGTTAAAAGCGGAGTTATTGGAATAAAACCCTCCCGACCCTTGTTTAGCCTAGCTTGATGTTTAGATATCGACCCTTCCGACCTTAGTCCGCATGGGAATGGTTATATATGTTGAGCCTTCCGACTTATTTTTTTTTTCTTAATTGTTCTTGTTCGGGTTGCAAAGGCAAACAAGAAAGCTCGAAAGCTCTTAATCCTCCTTCAAGACCTCCTCGTGTTGGTGACAAACTCTTGACTTCAAGACATCGAGGGCATACGTTGTGGCGGGAACGACAAAGATCCGTGTGCCTAATGATGATTATCAACCACCATCGTAACCCGGTGATTCGGACGAGACTCCGGATGAAGACCAATCAATTCCATCCGGTAGAAGAGGTGAGGATGATGATGTTGATGAAAGAACTCGGGTCTTTGGAGGAGGGAACAATGATGATGATGATGATGGTGTTCAAGACATGCCTAATGTTGGAGGAGGTAATGATGATGATGATGGTAATGGAGATAAAGGTAAGGGTAAAGAAGATGAAATTGTTGAAGAGGCAGTGAAAGAAGAAGAAGAAGAAGAAGTTGGGGAACAAACCCAAGCTGCAAGTACTAGTGCAACCGGGAAGAAGAAAAGGGTTATCACTAAACCAGCTAATTCCCACATGCCTCCTCTCGAATTGAAGATTAAATTGAAACCAAACGAGCTTCCAGGGGACCCAGGAAGATGGTGGACGTGTTCTTTTGGATACAAAGACTCGTGGGCATGTGAAATCCAAAATACTATCGTAAGTAATCTCAATCCGTCTTTGTTTTTCATTTAAGTGTGTAACTATCTTAAATTTGTGTCAAGTATTTGTATTTCTTTTTATTTTGTGTTTTTGGTATTTAGGATCACAAGCATGCTATCCGTCTCATGAGGCGCCAAGCTTCATGTTCAAGTGACTAAGACTTTGGATCTTGAGGATGAATGTGAGGAGGTGAAAGTGATTGTCAAGAACTCCGGTTGTTACTGCGGTGGAGAGTTCGAATGTTGAGTATGATAGAGTTACCGTATTCGCATTCCGTGAGAGGTTCTACGGAGAGACCGATACAATGTTATTCCCATTTGGTGAGATGGCGATAACTCCCGATGATGCTCATCAAATTCTAGGCCTCGAGGTTGAGGGAAAAGCATCAAGTGAGGGCTTCGATAATAACATTTCTTGGGAGGATATCTTCAAATTGACCAACACTTTGTTCGGTTGGGATCGATTAAGACGGAGTCTATGCTTGCGATGAAGGATGGTAATCTAAGCAAGAAGTTTAATCAAGAAGCCGAGGGATACATTGTCCGGGACCAAGAAAATCTTTGATGTGGAAGGAAGGGTGAACCCGTGCGAATCAATGCTAAGCGTCAAAGTTATTTGCTCTACGTCTGGGCGGATGTATCTTCCCGACAATCCCGAAGCTTGGTCGACGCCGATTATTTGCAACTATTGGATCCCTTAGATAAGATGCATGAGTATTCTTGGGGTTTGCGGTGGTCGCCTTCTTGAACAATGAGTTGACAAAGGCTTCAAGGGCACTCACCGCGCAAGTTAACGGAAACATATGTCTCTTCCAGGGTAATTGTATTGTCTAAATCATTTATATTTGCCAAATGCTTGTAATGTCCGATTCTTACTAAACTTTGTGTTTGCATAGGTTTGGATATATGAGCACTTCCCTACTTTGGTGAAAACCAACTCCCACGTCAAAGTGAATGAAAAGCTTGCGATTGATAAGCCAAGAGCGCAAAGATACGGTTTTAAGGGTGCTCAGGAAAAGGATATGCCGCAACTTCTTATTAACGTGCGAATCGCCTTGGACAAATTGATCTGCGGATGAGGTAATATTTGATCCTTACCGATATGCTAGAAATCAAGGTTTAATCCAAAGGAGAGATGATGTTGCATTATACTACGGACCCTTGTTGTTCTCCCATGGATTTTCAATGTACGATCCACATCGGTAATGCGACAATTGGGTTACGTCCAAGAAGAACCCCATTTCGATCTTGAGCCTTTCTTTAAAGTGTTAAGGGAGGATCTGCACACATCCCAAAAAACTATTAACGCCGCTTACGCTCCACCCCCAACTCTAGGACATTGGAACGAAAGACTTGACCGTAAAGTCGATACGAGTCTTTTTGGACGAGGTGACCGAAGGTCATGAAGCTCAGGAGAGATACATGTCGTGGTACTTGGGTTGGGCTCGTCCTACTTGTAATTAGGGAAATGACTTGGTGAACAATTGGCTCGTAAGAGGAAGATGGCATCGAATGACTCAACAACGAGTTCCTAACTTCCTTGTAAGTATTTTGGAGTAGCTCTTACTGTTTTAAGATTACATTATCGAATAATTCTATTAATTGTTTGTTGTTTAACCGAAAATAGAAGGGGCATTTGAAGACCTTTGTGGAGTTGTTGTGTTGCGCGAGAGAAAGAGGAGAGCCTTTGTCGATTGAAGAGCAAACCAAGTACATTCACTATGCTAGCAATATTGACAATGAGGATGCCCATGAAATGTTCAAGCAAGTCGATCTCAAGTAAAGAGGGAAGAAAAGGCCAGGAGGGAAGCACAAGCCAAGATGAATGCTGACAAAAAGAGGGCTCGTAGTGGTCGTGGTGGTGAAGGTAGTAGTAGTGCTGGTGTTCCTAAATGGGGCCAAGGTCGTGGTCGTGGTCGTGCTCGTGGTGAATGAATGCAGTCTCTAGTTTATTTCTTTATGTTGGGTTGGACAAATGTCAAGGTTAATGGTTGGACAAATGGTTTTTTAAGGTTTATGGGACATGTTTTCTTATTTTGGACAACAAGTGTTTGATTTCTAATTGTTGAATGAAAGTTTTGTTTAGCTACATAAAAGTTTCAAGACAAATAGCAGTGAAGGTTCTTTTAATTCACCATGCCGACCATACCAGGCTCTAGGCAAGGTTTTTAAGTGTCGATCCGGCCCCATCAATGGAAAAATGCTTGCAAGGGGTCGTGCCAGTGTATTATGTTTTCGAATAAAAAGCGGCATTTTGTTACGAGAAAATACCTTCTCCCGATGCCAAAACCATCATAACGCGGCATGGTTTTAAATTTATACCCTTGAGACCATATCATCGCCGGCAAGAAACTTCAAAATATATTCTTGGCGTATTGAGAAAGAAAATGATTTAACGATGCCAAAACCATCATAACGCCGGCATGGTTTTAAATTTATACCATTCGACCGTGTCATAGCCTTAGGCATATTGAGAAAAAATAATCGCGCGGCGAATTCAAAATTCAAATTTTTGGCAAGTACAATTTCATTGATTGACTTGTACTTGGGCACTATAACGGCCAAATTTGGACACCATCATATAAATACACTAATTCTCTCTACAAAACAACATACAAATAGTTTCATATACTCTCCAAAGCTCATATCATCATACAATCCATCAAACTCACCCAATAGCTAAACAACAATGACTTCATTTGATTCAAATGAAGATTTGGCAATCACCAAAGCATGGTATGCGGAAAATCGACTTAGACGTCAATCCTCCGAAAGGGAGGATTCCACGACCTTTTGGGCTAGGGTACACAACAAATTTTGCGGCGAGTTTGGTAATCCTAATGGAAGAAGTATTCAACAAGTCCACGAAAGGCACCTAGTCATCGAAAACGCGATACTTGCTTTTTTGGCTCTCCAACCTCGGATTTTTAACACTCGCCCCTTCACCTTGTCCATTGCACAATTTGTAAGCAATTTTGTGGTTTTTCTTACGCAACCCATGTTGTTTTATCTTCCAATGAAACACCACTAACATATGTAAGTTTGTTTTTGTGTTTTTGTAGCATGAAGTCGTGAAAGCGCGCTACTTGGAGGAAAAGGGGGAAGCATTCGCGTTCGATGCAAGCTATCACTTCTTGGCGCAAAGAATCCCGGAGGATAACCCGGAGTACTTGGATGCCGTATCGTCTTCGGATGAGGAAGATTGATGGCTTTAGAAGTTTTTGTATAGGTTTTGTGGGTAGACCTCTATGTAAACCCTCCGTTTCAATCAATGTAGTAACCAAAATTGCATGAATAAAGTGAATTAGATCTTCCGATATTCTATTTTATGTTTGGTATATGTAAATGTCGGCATGGTTATAAATCCTTAACATGCCGGCTACACATACGCCGGCGCTGTCATTATAATGTCGGCATAATCTTCATTCAAAGACCCTTCCGGCCACAAAACGGTCGGCGTTTTATTCATCCAAGGACCATGCCGACTAAAATTGGTCGGCATTTTATTCAAACAAATACCATGCCGGCTATATTATAGCCGGCACTTTATTCAAACCTGGACCCTGCCGACCTTTCATATTTTCAAAACAAAATTTTTGGATCGAAATCGAACTCATAAGACGGATCAAAAGGTTAATCTACTGAATTCATAATTTGAAAATTTTAATCTAAACTCAATTAATTAACCTAATCAGAATTTTAATATTAATTAACCAAGGGCATATTAGCCATTTAGAAAAAATAAGGTTAAGGGGTGGCTTGGTTTTACTTCATAATGACCAGATTTTGTCTTATTGGGTATACCCCAATTAGTTTGAGTATACCCCAATCTCGCCGGGGAAAAGGGATCTCCAATTTGTGGGGTTTTCTCTTTTTTTTTTTTTTTTAATAAGAAAATAATCAAATTCTAAAATTCTAAAAAAATTCTAAAACAACTCATAAGGATTATCGTCTGGTAGGAAATTAGTTGGAAGTCTAGAAACAAGCTGAGCTCCAACCCCCTAACCCAAACAGGGCAGCTAACTCAAAGTTACAGAGCAGGCTTCAACTAGGCAAGCTCTAGCACCAAGATGAAACACTAGACTGAAAGGCTATATTACGATACATAAAAGTTTGATTGTTCGTGATTTCGGAGACACCCATATACTAAAGAGAACTAAGGAGTTGTTGGAGGTTAGGGCCTTCTAGTCGAGGTTTTCAAGATAATCAGACTGAATACAAAGTTTAGCTAATCTAATTGCCTAGAAGTTTTGGTGATGTTCAACTTTGATTAAGTTGCCTAAGACAAAATCAATTGCTTCAAAGTTTCCTCCCCTCATTTGGTGAAATCTTCCTTTGACCTCCTGTTGATATTCCTTCTGGATTGCCTTGAGAATAGAGTTTTCTTGAGCTTCAACGTTTATGTTGGCTTTATGAAACTCCTTACCCCCATTCAAGTGCTAGTTTATCTCCTCTTGCATCCCTGTTGATTCCAGCGGCATTGTCCTTATAATTCATTGCTCCCATATAGTTCCCTAAAGAGGACATGACCAATAATACAAATTAATGTAAAAGGAATTTTCTACCATTAGCATCATGCAAGTATACTTACATGATGTTAATGCTGATAGTTATCACAAAATTTTCCTTGTGAGCGCTTATGAGCCTTTCAGTCATGTCATCAGTATTCATGTGATAGTAGATATTGTTTAGAATGGGCCCTGGGTTATTCATTACTCTGTTAAAAGAACAGAGATGCTAAGTTATCATGGTTGCAGTGGTATGAGCATTAGGTTTGATATTTCTAAAGAGAAAAGTCACATCTGGCCTTCCAGATGAACTAACATATAGTGGCAAGAGTGACATTCCAACTTGCAAGCAGAGTATTACCTGGAACCATTTACTGAGCCAATCATGGTAGGAAGAGGAGTTTCCAAACATTTAGTGATGTATGCCAACAAGTTTTTATTAGAGCAATGCTCGGTCGAACTCGCAAGTGTTGCTATCTCAAGCTTGTTTGTCAAGTTTAGTTGCCAAAACTATAAGTATTGATTTCTAGTTTACTTATAGCTAAGTCTCGGATTATGATAGAATTGTGTATTTGAGCTTTATACTTCACGGCGTTCATTGATTGAAGACGAAGAACTACTAAGGGGAGCTTGTGGAACTTCATAAACAAAAGGTATGTGGAGACTTGAACTCATCTATCTCTCAAAAGTCTATCTACTCTATTTCCTAGTTGAGTCAAAAGTCGTATAGACAAAACGTAAGCATTATTTTTTTCGCCTTACAAGGAGGTATCCAGTATAGACTTTAATTATACACATTTGATATTTCGAGCTGAGTTTAACTCGCTTAAACATTTCTCAAAATATGTGTTGGTAAGCTTTCGCTTTAACCAAGTTCATCTTATATTCTTGACGAAAGTCAAAATATGATCATGTGAAAATCGTCTGGTAACATCTTACATGATTTGTGTGAGACAGTCATTTGATGTAGACTCGGAATATTTCGTATTGATCTATCGATCACTTGAAAATTGCTTTGAAGCTAGTAGTTTGTGTGAGACAGCTATTTTCGTCTTCTAAGAATGTTTCAAAGATTGAAATGGGAGTTTAAAACAATTAACCATGATTGGATATAGCACAGTATGCGTACTTGTATGCTAACTGTTGCAAGTTATTCCAAGTCCGGGAACCATAGTATGCATACCCGTATGCGTGCTGGTTGGTTAGTTGAAAATACAGGAACTTAGTATGCATACCCGTATGATTACCGGCGTAAGTTCAGGTCCGGGAATTCAACTTTTGTGTACGACAGTATGCGTACACGTTCACATACTAGCGAACCCAGACCAAGTCCGGCTACTTAGGTATACGTACCCGTTTGCATACTTGATTAGGTTATGTTCTAAAATCGGTTTGTTCATGAAATAATACATACATTTATAAATTAAGGAATGCAATCTTTTGCAAACCGTAGCTATAATGTTCATGAATTGATTCAAGTGAATAAAAATCGATTTTGCTTCAATTGTGTCTGGTATACTCTATGAGAATATAAACAATTGAACAACTCTAGAGCTAGTTTTATTTGATTCATTTGAACTAGTTGTGTTAAGATGAACAAGGTTGATATGAAAGTGTTCATATGGATAACTTCGGTTAACTATTTTTGAGCCAACAAGGTGTACACGTTTTGGTACGGTTACCCATATCTAAATGAAGTCACTTTTTATTTGTGTGTAACAAGCTAAGTTCGATCTAATGGTTGAAAGATATTATCTTGAGTCTAATCAGGTTTTCATCTAATGGTGAATATTGAATGCTTTGTTACCAAGGTAACATTGATTGCAAACCCTGATTTGAAGACTATATATATAAGTGAGAACTCAAAAAGAATCGGGAAACCTAATCCCCACACCTTTTGTGTGATACTAGTTGCGACTAGAGTCGATTCTCCTTTAACCTAGGTTTTTCCTAAAAACATTATACGTCAACGACTTAAGCACTTCATTGGGATTGTGAAGCTAGGCCCAACTATTTTCTCTGTAGTTGTGTGTTCTGATCTTGCTTTATTCTATCGTATTGAGTACTATCTTCTCTAAAATTTGCTCGAGATTTAATCTCCGATAGGCAAGATAAAAAGTAGTCACAAACATCTTCGTCTCATCGTTTGTGATTGCACAATATCTTATTTTGCTACCATACGATTAAGATTATTGTGATGTGATTGATATTACTAGGCTGTTCTTTGGGAATATAAGTCTGGTGTATCAATTGGTTCTTGTTCACC
Organism: Papaver armeniacum; assembly: GCA_023531295.1. Classification (NCBI taxonomy): domain Eukaryota; kingdom Viridiplantae; phylum Streptophyta; class Magnoliopsida; order Ranunculales; family Papaveraceae; genus Papaver; species Papaver armeniacum. The sequence continues at coordinate 92,801 of JAJJWW010001346.1, forward strand.
TCGATTTATCAAAAGACGGAACAAAACTCATAGGTATTTCTGTAGGAGACAGATTTATAATACAACCTTTGATTGTTGATATAAAATTAAACATTGGTCTTTCGTACAGTTCAAGTTGTTTCACATAATAATCAGGCTCGCGGATTTCTATCTGTTTGATTTGATGATTACATTGTGAAACAGAGATACAACTCTTGGATATATTTCCATTGATTGAGTCTGACTGTCTATTTGATTCTCTTGGAATTATATTGGAGTTTGTGCATACATATTTCCTAAACGAAATATTAGATGAGATTGTTAGACCCCCGTTTTTCAATTGTTATCAGAGCAGGCAAACACATTTAAGACCTCATAAGTCTGTGTTTGTAGCAATATGACTTTATGGATAGTAAAGTCTCTATAAACGCCTCACCAGGATTTAACTCTGATCTTATAAAACATTCTGAAGATCTAGTTAATCTGCAGAAAAAGTTGGATGAACAAATCCAGATCAATTCTGATCTTTTTGCAGAAATTGCAAAGTATAAGGATTTGAAGTTTGTCAAAGTATCTTCAATGGATTTGAATAACTACTTTAATTATTCCCTGAAGATTTTCGCAAGTCAGGGGATAAGAAAAGTTTAGGCTTTGTGAAACCTGATGTGACTCAGAACTACTCAGATGAATTTAAAGATGTTGGTCCATGTATGTTCTGTGATTCTAATAATCATTTTTAACATACGTGTACATCCTTCAAGAAAAGTTTAAATGTTGCTAGTAAACTTCACAAGAAAACTGAACAACTGTTTACATCTCTAAAAAGATGTACAAATCTAACAAGAAATCCCAAACGGGATAGTAGTGTTATAGTATGGGAGCTTTTGCTCTAAAATCAACATCACCCTTTCAATGGTTCCTTGATAGTGGATGTAGTCGACATATGAATGGAGATATTCGTGGTTTATGAATTCAAGCGGCTTTGAAAGAGGTCCTTTAACATTAGGAAATGGGAGTTGTTGCTACATAAGCAATAAGGGGACGATCAAACTTACTGGCGTTCCTGAAATCCATGATGTAGTATATGTTAAAGGTATGACCACAAATCTCCTTTCTGTTAGTCAAATTTGCGACAAAGGCCATAAAGTTGCCTTCAATGCGAATGGATGTGACATTGTAGACAAAACTAGAAAAGTAATTTTTCAGGGAACTCGTACTACAAATAAATGTTATCTTCTTGATACTCAGTTTAGCAATTGTTGCAATTTGACTAAGATGAAATCTACACATCTTTGGCATGAGAGTTTTGGTCACATCAATTATCGCCTTCTAACTAAGATCATCAACAAAGAACTTGTTAGAGGTGTTCCCAAAATCAGTGCTAAGATTGATGGTGCCTGTCAGAAGGGTAAACAAACGAAATTTCCACATATAAATCATCTCGAGATATTCTCACTAAAGATCCACTTGATTTAATTCATATGGATCTCTTCGGTCTTATTCAACAACCTACGGTTGCTGGGAAGAAGTATGCTTTAGTTATGGTAGATGATTACACCAGATTCACTTGGGTGGCATTTTTAGCTCATAAGAATGAAACCCTTGGTGAATTCAATATTATTGTTAATAGAATCCAGAACGAACAAGGTCGCATGCTAAAGAAAATTAGAAGCGATCGTGGAACTGAATTTAAGGACACTAAGGTGTTTGAATTTTGTGACTAACTGGGAATTATTCAACAATACTCACCACCCATTTCTCCTCAAGCTAATAAAGTTGTAGAAAGGAAGAATAAGAACATTCAGGAAATGGCTAGGGTAATGCTCTATAAAAAAACTTACCGTTAAGGTTTTGGGAGAAGCTTTTTCACAAAGATGTTATTTGATCAACCGTGTATACCTACGGCCGAAAACCCTAAACACTCCTTATGAGTTTTGGTACGGTAGGAAGCCCCAACCTACACTATCTCGAGTATTTGGAAGTAAGTGCTACATTCTGAAAGATCGTGAACAGAAAGGGAAATTTGATTCTAAAATCGATGAAGGTATCTTTCTTGGATATGCATCTGATAGTCGTGGTTTTCGAGTATTTAATCTCAGAACCCAAGTTATGATGGAATCTGCAAATGTCCTCATTGATGATCTGACCAATGTTCGTCACGAAAGCCCTCCTGTTGAATTGCCTCCAACTAGGACAATTGAGAAAGTCAAGGAAATCCCAGAATCAGTTGAAGTTGTTCCAACAGTCGCTGATCCTGATATTTCTATTGACGAGGAGAAGAGCACTGATTAGGCTATTCCTTTTGAACAAGAACATGTTCCTCCACGAAACCTCTGGGTTCAAAGGAATCATGATACTAACAGTATTATTGGAGGATAATATTTTACAGCTAAGACAAGAGGACAACTTCAATATATTTGCAATTTTGGTTGTTATCTATCGCAAGTAGAACCGAGAAATATTGATGAAGCTCTTAGCGATCCCTTTTGGGTGAATGCAATGCATGAAGAGTTAAATCAATTTCAAAGACAAGATTTATGAGAGCTTGTACATTGTCCCTCAAATATCAATATTTTTGGTACCAAATGGATATTTAAGAACAAGTTTGATGAATTTGGCACCATTGTCAGAAACAAAGCCAGACTTGTCACTCAGGGATATTCACATATTGAAAGTATCGACTTTGACTAAACCTTTGCTCATGTGGCATGCCTTGAGTCCATTCGGTTGTTATTAGCTCATGCTTGTTTTATTAAGGTTAAGTTGTTTCAAATGGACATAAAATCCGCGTTCTTAAACGGAAATTTAAAGGAAAAGGTCTATGTTGCTCAACCTAAAGGATTTGAAAATCCTGATTTCCCATATCATGTCCCTAAGATAAAATAGGCATTATATGGGTTAAAACAAACACCTCGTTCCTGGTTCGAAAAACTAACTACTTCTCTTCTTAGGAAAGGTTTTTCGAGAGGTGAAGCTGATAAAACATTGTTTACCAAATAGAGTGGGAAAGATGTTGTCATTGCTCAAGTTTAAGTAGATGATATCATCTTTGAATCAACCTCTGAGAAACTTGGAAAATATTTTCAAGTCTCTCTTGGTAAGGAGTTTGAAATGAGCAATGTTGGTGGATTAAAATTCTTTGTAGGATTACGGATTCAACAACATAAGGATGGGATTTACTTATCTCAAGAAAAATATGCTAAGTATCTTATGACGAGGTTCGGTCTTGATAAGTCAACTCCAAAATTGACGCCTATGCCCACCACTGGTAAACTACATCAAGATGAGAAAGGAGTAAATATGGATTAAAAACTTTATCGATCTATCATTGGAAGCCTCTTACATCTTACAACTACTAGACCTGATATTGCTGTTATAGTGTTGGTTGTTATGCTAGATTTCAGGCTAATCCAAAGGAATCTCATCTTGCAACTGCAAAGAGGATCATGCGATATATCCAACACACTATCGGGTATGGTCTATCTTATACTTTTGATACTAACACTGATCTTACTTCCTATTCAGATGCAGATTAGGGTGATGTGTGGAAGACGAAAGAAAAGAGTACTTCGAGTGGGGATTTACTATGTAGGGTTGAATCTTGTGGCATGGCATAGCAAGAAACAAAACTCGCAATCCCTATCTACATGCGAAGCAGAATACATTGATGCGGGTTCGTGTTGTACTCAACTTCTATGGATGGAACAAATGCTTATTGATTATGGAATTAACACTGGTGTCATGAAGATCTTTTTTGACAACTCAAGTGTGATTTGCAGCAATGAGAGAATCATGTTGAGCGCTCAATTACTAAGCACATTGACATAAGGTATCATTTTATTAGAGATCTCTTTAAAAATGGTATTATCAATATGGAATTTGTGCCTTCCAAACGACAATTGGATGATATTCGATCACCAAACCTTTACATACTGCTACATTTCAACACTTACGGCAGTCCATTGGTGTTGTTTTGGTTCATTAATTTTCTAGCCTTTTACCCCTAGACTCATTTACATATATCTTTTGGTCAATCATGGATTAGAACATCACGCATGTGTTTCTACATAGATAAAAGCTCTGTTAGGGATTACAGAATACAAATAAATCCTTTTTTTTCTTGTAAAAGTAAGGTCTCTCTTGTTGTTCTCTCGGGAATGACATTTTATGGAGGGGGTGGGGGTGGGGGTGGGGGTGGGGGTGGGGGTGGGGTTGGAGTTCTTAATTGAACTTGTGCTTAATTTCCAAATCTTTGTGGGGGGTGCGACTGTGGAATATTATAGGAGTTATCTTGTATCTTTATAAAATCCTTGATGAATACATTAAGTTTCGACAATGTGAAATCATTGAAACAAAGTTGATATGTTCTCTTTTAGTCATGAAGTATCTCTATGAGAATTTTGTTATGATCCCGCTAGTTTTCGTACCTTTGCCAATTTATATTGAAAAAAGGGGGAGAATTATTGTGTAGTTCACACTACAAACACATATGGTATACGGATCATTATGTAAGGGGGAGTGGTTTTGATTGTATTGACTAAGGGGAAGATTGTTAGAGCACTGCTCGGTCGAACTCGCAAGCGTTGCCATCTCAATCTTGTTTGTCAAGTTTAGTTGCCAAAACTGTAAGTCTTGATTTCTAGTATACTTATAGCTAAGACTTGGATTATGATAGTAAGTGTAGTTGAGCATTAGACTTCACGGCGTTCATCGATTAAAGACGAAGAATTACTAAAGGGAGCTTGTGGAACTTCATCACCAAAAGATATGTGGAGACTTTAACCCATCTATCACTCAAAAGTCTATCTACTCTATCTCCTATTTGAGACAAAATTCGTATAGCTATATAGACTTTGATTATACACATTTGATATTTCGAGCTGAGTTTAACTCGCTTACATATTTCTCGAAATATGTGTTGGTAAACTTTCCAGGCTCATCTTATATTCTTGACGAAAGTCAAAAGATGATCATGTGAAAATCGTCTGGTAACATCGTACATGATTTGTGTGAGACAGTCATTTGATATAGACTCGGAATGTTTCGTATTGATCATTTGATCACTTGAAAATTGCTTTGAAGCTAATAATTTGTGTGAGACAGCTATTCCCGTCTTCCGAGAATGTTTCAATGATTGAAATGTGAGTTTATTACAAATAACCATGATTGGATATACACAGTATGCGTACTTGTATGCTAATTGTTGCAAGTTATTCCAAGTCCGGGAACCATAGTATGTGTAATACCCAGTATTTTTTTGTCCGGGTTTAGGCTTCTAGTTATGGCCACTTGGTATATGATGGATATAGAAGCCCAATATACACATATTTATAATCAAATAGTTAGCCCATAAAATTTTTATGTGACATTTATAAATGATATTAGATTTTATAAGTTTTGTTAAGAAAATGAAAATATAATAAAATGTTAGAATACATTTATCATTATAATATTGATGTATTTGTGAGACATGAAAAGATGGAATGAATGAATTGTAATGGTAATGAACTGATTTGTTATTACATAGACAAATGATTACTAATAATAGTATGAAATGAATTTATTATGAAATTATTAAATGAAAGAAGAATTTGGATTTGCTTTAGAAAATAAGAAGAAGAAAAAGAAAACATTTCATTTGTAATATAAAGAATCTTAATACAAACATAAATGACATTGAAATAGGTTATTATGATTTTAATATTAATGCATGCACTTATGGACTATTAGTGGAAATACAAATCCGTTAAAAATGCATGAAACCTAAAAATTCTTATTATTTAATTGTTTTGCATGTGCATGGAAGTGTTGGTAGGAAGTGCTAGAATTTTCTAGTTGGATGAGTTACATAGAGTGAATTTATTAGCAATATGTTGTGCATGTAATATAGAGTATTTAATGTGGGATTTATAATAAAATTTTGGAATTGAAACATAGATAGGTTTGAGAGATAAAAATATTCACTTTAATATATAATTAATAATTAAATTATGATATTAAATTATATATGGATTAAATATTGTGTGTATATATATACTTGGCTAAAGAGAGTAAGTAAAGAGCCAACTTTCTCTCATCTTGTTTTCTCTTCTTCTTCTTCTTCTTCTTCTTTGCTTCCTTATATACATTAGAACAATAAACTCCTTCATACATAGTTTCTATTTTCTTATGTGAATAATTTGGAGAACATTAGTTAATGTTGTATAAGGAATGAAAGAAATATGTTCTTATATGGATTGATTTATTGGTTCCTTTGGAGTATAAATGTTGAGATGTATATTATAAAAAAGGTAGGTTTACTAACCCATCTTCTTTAAATATTTGTTGTGATTTATTTGATTGGAAATGATGTCTTCTTCTTTTATTCTATTTTGTGATTTGTTTGATTTAAAACTAATGACTTCTTCTTCTGTTCTAGTTTGAATCAAGTTGAGTAATTATGTATAATTGTTGTTTGGATAATATGAATGATCCTGAAACTGGATTGCAAAGATTATTTAAGTTAATTATAAAAAAATAATTTAAATAAGAAAGAGTTCATGTTTTTCCGTTAGATGGAACTTCATTTCATGCTAACGGCGGGTAATGATCCCCGAGATTTGTATGGGTAATGATCCCCAGTAGGAACTTGTGTTTCCTGACAACAATGGCGGTTGTTCGTGACGGATAACGAAAATGAAACGGGTGATGATCCCCGAGAGCAATGAGTATGATCCCCATATGAACTTTTGTTTCTGACCATTGATGGCGGCTGTCCGTGCCGAGAAACGATAGGTGGGTGTATGAACCAAGGACATTCGTGTCGTGAACTCGTAAACTGAAAGGAACTCGTAAACTGAAATGAACTCATAAACTAAAATGAAAATGAATAATAATAATTCAAAATTAATTCGGGTGTTGTGAAATTATAAACAAAATCGTTGAATGTATTTCTTGTTTTAATTCATTGTGATGTTTGTATATTTTTAGAGGATGGGAAGTATGCCTATTGAGCCGTCAACTCACCGCAATTGACATTTCTTTTGCAGATATGGAATGTGGAAGTGGAAATTAAGAAGTTAGCTATCTTGTTGATTGTGTGTATTTATTTTATTTGTTTGAAGTGTAATTTGAATTTAAGATTTTGTTCAAAATGTTGTTAGTAGATTTGTATAATTAATTAAATTCATGTATAAGAATAACTTATTTATGCTTAGTGAAATAATTATGTATAAAAACAATAGAACTTTTGTCTCTTTCCGACCCGTAACGCTTCGAGTTCGGATCTCCACATGGGTTTGACCCTGGTCCGGAACTCGGGGTGTTACAGTATGCATACCCGAATGCGTACTGATTGGTTTAGTGGAGGTCCGGGAACTAAGTACGCATACCGGTATGCGTACGGCGTGAGGATCAAGTTCCAGGACTTTACTGAGTTTGGTGGTATGCGTACCCGTTCACGTATCGGCGAACCTAAACTTAGTCCAGCCACTTAGGTATGTTTACCCGTTTGCATACTTGAGTAGGTTATGTTCTAAAATCGGTTTGTTCATGAACTAATACGTTTATATAATAAGGAGTGCAATCTCTTTCAAACCATGGCTATAATGTTCATGAATTGATTCGAGTGAATCAAAATCGATTTTTCTTCAATTATGTCTTGTATAGTTCTATGAGAATATAAATAATTGAACAACTCTAGAACTAGTTTCATTTGAGTCATTTGAACTAGTTATGGTTATGATGAATAAGGTTGATATGAAAGTGTTCATACGGTTAACTTCGGTGAACTATTGTTGAGCCAACAAAGGTGTACACGTGTAGGAACGGTTACTCATATCTAAAACCCTATAGGTTAACGACTTGAAGACTTCATTGGGATTATGAAGCCAGATCCAACTATTTTTTCTGTAGTTGTGTGTTCTGATCTTGTTGTTTTCTATCGTGATTGAGTACTATCTTCTCTAAGATTGGCTAGAGATTTAATCTCCGATAGGCAAGATAAAAAGTATTCACAAACATCTTTGTCTCATCGTTTGTGATTCCACAATATCTTGTTTCGCTACCATACGATTAAGATTATTGTGAGGTGATTGATATTTCTAGGTTGTTCTTCGGGAATATAAGTCTGGTATATCAATTGGTTCCTGTTCACCGTGATTTACTAAAAGACGGAACAAAAATCATAATTATATCTGTGGGAGACATATTTATCTATACAATAGACTTTTCTGTGTGAGACATATTGGTTTATCAAGTCTTCGTCGTAGCAACTCTTATTTGTGGGTGAGATCAGTTAAGGGAATCAAGTGCGCAGAACCCGGCGTGGTTCTAAAGGCGTAAGGAACGCGATTGTACCTTGATCAGTGTGAGATTGGTTAGGGATCAACTACATTCCAGTCCGAAGTTAAATTGGAGTAGGCTAGTGTTTGTAGCGGCTTAATACAAGTGTGGTGTTCAAATCGACTAGGTCTGGGTTTTTTAGATTGCGGTTTTCGTTAACAAAACTTGGTGTATGCAGTATTTCTTTTTCCGCATTATATTTGTTTGTATAATTGAAATATCACAGGTTGTGCGTTAGATAAATCAAATATGAATCCAACCTTCGGTTGTTGGTTGAATTGATTGGCACTTGAACATTGGTCTTTGGTACCGTTCAAGTTGTTTCACATAATAATCAGGCTCGCGGATTTCTATGTGTTTGATTTGTCGATTACATTAATTGTGAAATGAGATATAACTCTTGGATATACTTTTCTTAAGATTGAGTCTGACTGTCTAGTTGATTCTCTTGAAAGTATATTGGAGTTAGTCCATACAGATTGCTAAGCGGAATATTGGGTGTGGTTGTTAGACCCCCGTTTTTTCAAAAGGAATCCAAATAATACCTTTTTGACCAAAGATCAATAAAACTCTAAATATTTCAACATAAACCAACTAAAGTGTTCATAATGAGTTGCAAACCAAAATAAGTTCCACAAAACGAGTTCCAAATTGTACAAACTAACAACCATAAATGAAGAAACACGAACGCATATCTTGTATCACTTGGTCCTTTGCTCATCTTCCTACTAATTTGAAAGACGGGACCATGTAACGACATGGTATTCATACTAGTTTCAATACCAGAATAGAATGTAACTCAACCGTTTGAGTTAGGGTTCGCGATTCTAACATATATCTATTGCTTTAAATCGATTAAAAATAGATCATAATTACTTACCTTCTCAGAAAAGTCATTTTTTCGGAAGTTTGATGGTCTGAATCCTCTTCTTCTTCAAGAGCAATCCATTTAATCCTTTATTCTTATTTTTGTTGAGCTACCGACTTTGATTTTTATTACGGAGGTGGTGGAGTTCGTTCACAGGAATAGGAGTCGAGGGCCTCCTCATAAACTTGGCAATGTTGATAATGTCTTCAAGGGTACCACCACCATAAGATGCCTCCATCATCATCTGATTCGCATTTTTTTTATGATGCAATCGTTTAGGCTACCCATTATCTGATTGAATATGATTTCATCTGGTGGAGAAATAGTAGTACGTAAATTGGTCGCGTCTTCAGACAATAGATCGCTTTCCAACTCTTTCAGCTTTGCCCTTATTTGATCTTGTCTCGTCCTTTCTTCTCCAGAAGCACTTATATTAGCACCCATAACAATATCTTCAAGGGTACCTGTACCCCATCCATAACATTCCTCCAGTGAAGGTGGCGGAACTTCTCCTGGCATCATCATCTGATTAATATTCGGATTGTTATAATCTTCCCCAAGAGGTGCATCCTGATGTATTATGTTGTCATATGATTTGGAAATAGTAGTAGGTGGGTTACTTGTGTCGATGAACCGAAATTGGCTCTGAAACACTTCCAAGGCTTCCATCATTTGACATGATCTAATCTTTTCATTTTTATTTGTACCAATGTCACCGACTTGGTTGTGACAGTCCATGACTCTGCCATTTATTCCACAAGAACAGATACTACGACCAAGCATATCACTACTATAATTGATGTTCATAGTTCAAATCACCAAAATCAATAGGATGCACAGTAGAACACTTAAAATAAAGCTTTCACCGAATTCTCGTGATTATTCGGTAGTGTTTCGCGATTTTTACGTAAGTTTCTGTATGTGCGTATTTATGAATGAGGGGTGATTCAATCTTCTATTGCTTTGTTCCTTGATAGTCATGCTGTTGAACTTCATGAATACTGTTGAACTTCATGTTCCTAGTTCAAATCACAAAAATCAATAGGATGCACAGTAGAGCACTGAACAGTCAAATCTTTCCCACTGAATTCCTCGTGATTATTCAGGTAGTGTTTCTGCGATTTTTCCGTAAGTTTCTGTATCTGCGTATTTATGAATGAGGGGTGATTCAATCTCCTATTTCTTTTTTCCTTGACAGTCATACTGTTGAACTTCATGAATACTGTCAGAGAGAATAATATTGTTAAACAATCTCTCAGAGAAGATGATATTCCATTTCATTAATTTCTTGATTTGTTTTTCATTACAGACTAAAGAGACATAACCAGATATTTAAAGACAAGCTGCTAACACCTGACTAACCAACTCATTACGGTTGTAATTGATAAGCCACCAATCATTAACTAACACCTGTCATTGCACTCAAACCAATAGCTAACTAACACCTGTCTACACACAAGCAAATCACACGCTTTAAGACTAATACTCCCCCCCGCAAGTGCAGTGTCTATGAAGAAGCAGAGACACTAAGCTTGGATCTTAGAGCAGAGAACCTAGTGGTAGCCAAAACTTTGGTGAAAATATCTGCAATTTGGTCCTGATTTGAGATAAAACGAACCTCCAAATATTTGCAGGCAACTAGCTCTCGAACATAGTGGAAAGCAATCTCAATGTACTTCATTCGATTGTGAAAAATTGGATTTGCAGTCAGATAAGTCACACCAAAGAACATGAGATCTTGGGGAAGAGAAGTGAAGTTTTTACATGAGAGATTGAATCCAAACAATCTCTGAAGTAGCATCAGCCAGAGCACGATACTCATCTTCAGTGCTTAATCTGGAGATAGTTTTCTGTTTTCTAGAACACTAAGAAATTAAATTGGGACCCATAAAGATGGCCATGCCACTTGTAGAACGTCTGTTATTAATATCTTCAGCCCAGTCTGCATCTGTGAATACTTGGAGTTGCAAAGAACTAGATTTCTTAAATTACAGTCCATAGCCTAGAGTGCCCTGTAAATACCTGAGAATGCGCTTAACTGCAGTCCAATGAACTTCAGTTGGAGACTGCATAAACTGGAATGCCTTGTTAACTGTGAACGGTATATCTGGTCTAGTGATGGTGGCATACTGCAAAGCACCAACAACACTTCTATACAAAGATGGATCACTAAATGGGGCAGTAGTAGGAGTAGAGTGTGTGGTAGCAATAGGAGTGGATGAAGCATGAGCAAAGGTCATTTTGGTCTTGAGTAATAGATTGGATATGTACTTCTCTTGAGAAAGTAAAATACCTTCATTGTTCTTGGTAGCTTGAATGCCAAGAAACAAATGTAATTCTCCCAAGTCTTTGATTGCAAATTCTCTTCCATGATCAGCAAATAACCTGTCAATTGCAGCATAGGAACTCCCTGTGACAAGGATATCATCAACATAAACAAGGACATATAGAGCTTCAGAAGCAGTGACTCTAAAGAACAATGAAGTATCTGTTTTAGAAGGATGAAAGACACATTGTAAAACAAACTGACTAAGCCTGGCAAACCAAGCTCTTAGAGCTTGCTTCAATCCATATAAGGATATTTGGAGTTTACAAACATGATTTGGAAAGAGCTTGTCAGTGTACCCTGGAGGTTGAACCATAAAAACTTCCTCTGATAAATGCCCATGCAGAAAAGCATTTTTTACATCAAGTTGCCTGATTGTCCAACCTTTGTAGAGAGAGATGGAGAGAATCATTATGACTGTTGTTGGCTTGACAACATGACTAAATGTATCTTGATAAACTATGCCTTCAACCTGATTAAATCCTTTGGCTATTAGTCTAGCCTTATATCTTTTAATGGTACCATCAACATTTCTTTTAATTCTAAAAATCCATTTGCAGCCAATAACACTGTCACCTGAACTAGCTAACACCAATTTCCATGTGCCATTTTGCAGTAATGCATTAATCTCCTCATCCATAGCAGCTCTCCACTTTGGATCTTTGCAAGCTTCATAGTAACAAGTGGGAACTGTAATGTCTTCACAAACAGTTTGAACTTCTGAAGCAAACACTCACTACACCAAATTCTGGGATTAGAAACAGAACCAGGCCGTTACAAAAACGGGTTGTAATGGCCCTCGCCTGTTGCAAAAGTGGGTGTTACATTTTTTTTGTAACGACTTTGTGGCCGTTACGAAAATGTTTTTGTATCTGACTCGTAGAAGGCTTGAGCCGTTACGATTTGCCACGTGGTAACAGCTCGTCACATTCGATTTTTTTTTTGCAACAAGGTCAAGAATAACAGCTCAGAGTCGCATTACGAACGTTTTAGAATAACAAAAAAATTAAATTGCTTAAAAATAAGCCGGAATTCTAAATTCAATACATTCATGACCACACTCAACAACAATTTCTTCAATCAATGCAAAAGAGCATTCATTTAATTCATCTCAGGTTCATATAACAAAGAAACTGAACATATAACAAAGAAACTGAAATTTCTCTAAGTATCAAATTTCTAAGTACCAAATTTCTCTAAGTACCAAATTTCTCTAAGAAACTTTCTAAAGGAATACATACAAATACAAACTTACTGCCTACAAAACTTGAATACATGGAACTTACAAAGCGTGAAGCTCCTTTGTTCTACATCATTCAAATAACAACAGCTAGTTCGTTATATCCTTTGCAGGCTTGCTTTGTTGAAAGCTTGGGCATCAGAAAACTCATGTAGGCAATCCTACAAAATACAACAGGCAGGATTATTATGACAAGTTCTAAAGCAAGTCAAAGATAGACAATTGCAACACGATATTACTAGTGAAGTACTTACCCGATAATCTACTTCACTTTCTGCCGGAATTCCAAAATATCCTTCATACACCCGTTCATCATCCACACTCAACAATAGCATCTTCAATCAATTTACATAAACATTCATATCAATACTCATTCAATACTTATCAAAAAGTAAAACAAGTTCTTGAAGTACCAAAAAAATTCTAAGGGAATATGTAGAAACTTTCTAAGTTCAGTTCATTCTCACTTATATCAAGTTCATTCCTATGTCCTAAGGGAATACAAGTTCTTTGTGGTACAAAGATCATGAACACTTGGTTCTGCAGCAAACCTACCTGGTATGTGTGGCAGAACACTTGGCTCTCCAGCTGGAATCTTTGATGAATCCTTCATATCTTTGCATCAAATCTTCATCCAGTTCTGCACCTGGCACAGTTTCCATAATCGAGATGATCTTTAATAAACCGGTAACACATGTAAGTAACATAGCATCATTGAACTTGATGACTTTTCTAGACGCCATATGCCCATACTTATCATAGATCTTCTTATACAAAGTTTCATACTCTTCTGGAATCTTTAAGTAGTCCACAAATTCAAATTCTTCCACTCTCCCTTGAGCGTAAGTGCTGGTAGACCCTGCAGGGGAAGGAGCCACATCTACAGAAGTCAAAGCTAATAATAAGGTGGAATCAGGAGCTTGGAATTTACAAGAGTATGTGTTCATTGTAGCGTCCACAGGTTACTCAACAATCTCACCCACTTCAAGCAATTCAACTCCAGTAGTGTGTGCTTCCGAACAAGACAAAAAACTCTCTATGTGTACATCATTGACATGCAACCGTGGTGTGGAGAACGCGGGCCTCATTCTCTCTTGCCCGGATTCCTGGGACGGGGAGGATGGGGATGGCGCATCGTAGGTTACGACAAAGGAAGATTTTCAGGTTCAGCATTACAAATTCCTTTCCATCGGGAGGGTGTGATTCTTTCCTATTCATCTTTCTCGTTTTGGACAGATACACATGAGCCTGTAATTTGTGGAAATACAATCATATATCTAAAAACTAGGAAGGGTATAAACACAAAAAAAAGGGCGAGAAAATGCGAGAGAAAGGAGAAATGATTACACATTATCTATAGTGTGTAAAGGACTAGAGATATATCAGACAAAAATTCCCAAGAAAGATATATGAAGTATATGTTACCAGATCCTCCAAATGGCGAGAAGCATTTCTCTGTGGAGACAACTCCCAATCTTCATCACTCTCTCCATCCAAATTGCTATCTGGAGACAAGTCCAAATCTTCATCTCTATCTCCATCCCTAACCATCTTCTCCAGTATCCTATCTAAAGTTGCTTGATGTATTTAAATTGGCGTCATCAGGCTCTTTTCATCTTCATCCAAAGGATCGATGAGCGATCCAGTAAGCTGTAAATGGAACAAACAAACTTTAAAATCAAACAACGATCATTATACTCACAAAGTTACCACTATGCTTAGAAATAAGGTATCTCATGGAAATCTCTCATCTTTCAAACACACAAAGAATTATGCAAGCCAAAAATTACCCATAAAGTCAACACTTAGCAAACTCGCTTAGTTTTATGTTTACAAAGAAACATATTGACTGCATCTGCTATGCTCCTACCACTAGCTCCTAGTAATTCGGGTTCGGCATTCCAAAACTGCCATGTAACTATTGTTAAGGTTTCTTGATTATTCCTAATCGAAACATGGAGGAAGGTTTGGCGGAAGAGAAGAGTGAATGGATCATTGTGCTACATGTAAATATAATAAAAATCCATGAGGATATCTCTGTTATAACTAACAACAATCCATGAGGATAACTCTGGAACTACTAACGCATATCGTGTGACTATAAAACCTTGAGTGAATGCGAACACCAAGTTGTCTAATGTGTACAAGTAAACATAATTAAAAACATATGTATTGTCAACAATTGTCATCACGAATTGTGATCCCACGAAATTCTCAACAAGAAAAATTCTACCAACAAGACAACTAATCCAAAGACTCCGACTAGACAAAATTGAACCATGATAGAACTCTAGCATTCTTAATCTACGTATAGTCATTGAATCAAGTGTCAAACATTGCAAGCCGAATTTATCAAAAGAAGTAGGAGTTGGGTAAGTAACATGTGAACTTTTGAAACTCAAATAATCATATTCCTGAAATTTGTTGCATCAAAAAGAGAACCATGTGCATTGTCTCTCTCACATCATTAGCTAGCATCAAAACTTGATCCTCTAAGTAAGCAACTTCAAATCAATGATGTAACATTTACTTACATCTTGTTTCGTAGAGGTCATGCCTCGTTCATGATCTTTTCACCCGACCTTCCTAGTATTCCATCTTGCAAAACGAGGTTTGCATTTGCCTAGTTCGCCTCATTTTTGTCCGATGGAGTGTGTAACTTCAAAGCAAACCAAAACGAGAAAACAATAATATAACCAAAGTCACTTGTGAGTCATTATTTGGTTTCCTCATAAACATTCAAAGACAAATGTATATTCAAAATCACTTACCAATATGTATACGATACAACCCTTAACTGAATTGTAGGGTTTATCATCTTCTTTTAAAGCTTCCAGCAGCAGTCTAGTGAGCAACAACATTAAATCTGTTGTTAGATAGAAAGCATGGATCAACATTAAATTTGATTTCCCCTCGTTAGATAGAAAGCATGGATCAAATACATTGTTAGTAGTCTAGTGAGCAACAACATTAAATCTTAAAGAGGTTAATGCATATATACATACCCTAGCAGCAGAGTATATCAAAATGGTACTCCACTAGTAGAAAAATTAACATAGGTGACATTTCAAAACTGTCACAGTATCAATATCATGACGGTTCAGGTGAAATTTGAAAGTGTCACCAAAGGTGGTGTCACCGTAGGGGTCATTTTATGCTGACAGTTTTGGACTGTCACATAACCGTTACCAATTAACACATCAAAAGTGTTATCTTGTTTTTAAAACCGTCATTGTTCGTATAGTCTGTGACGGTTTGTCCTTAAAAACGCCATGTTAACAACATTATAGTGGCAGTTTTCCCAAATTAACGTCATCATAAGTTATATCTGGAACGGTTTATTTTTGAAACCGTCAACTTATTAAATCTTTCAGTAACACTTTTCATTACAAACCGCCAGTTGAGACCTTTGGTTTATTGTCGTTGATGATGTAACAAGAAAATAAAGGATCTCTCTGAGAGTCTTAGGTACGAATTTACAATAAATCGGTATACTATATTACTGACTTTAATTTACAATTTGAATTTTTCTTATAAAAAAATTACATTTCAACACAAGTTGAAAGCATATTTGCAAATGATTTACATTCTTTGATTAAGTACAAACAATTCAAAGATTCAGATTTTATTCAAAGAATGGTTGCCAACGCCTTCAACTAGTACCTCCAATCTCACAGATCGCAATACATCATAAGCATAACTGGGATCGGTGGAGGAACCTGAAGTTGATTCAATAGAGCTAAAATAAAGTTATAATCTTTAATGAAATTCACACTTAGTCTGACCAAGATGTTTTCCATGCACAAATATTCAAATTATAATCGAAAAATGCAATCTTTGGTTACCTGTCAGGGTTTCTGAGCATGACGCTTTGTTTCAGATTTTGATCAATTGAGGTCTCATTCCAAGATGTGAACAGGAATTTATTCATTAACTGAAATCTTTAGCCACTCTTCCACGTATATCTCCGTCGGTTTCTCGTTTTGGCACATTCACACATCCAATTACCACTTTCCATTAGACACTACGAAGGAAAAAAAAAATCAAGCAATTAATTATCACGAAAAATGGATAACCAAGATATCAGACCCATGTAATTCAACCTAAGATCGCCCAATATTTTACCATCTTTCGATTTCATGTTGTAAAGATATTCCTCCATCTTCTCATCAAATGAGAAGAACAAATCAAAATGAGACGTTTTCTATGTTGTTGAGGAACATCGATCATTATACCGACTGAGATTACCATAGGTCCGTAAGGTTAAGAATGAATGGGAGAAAGAGATGGGAACGATAAGAAAGGACCAGAGCGGCAGAGAATGAGTGTATAGGGTTTTACTTCTCATTTGTTTTATACGCCCAATTTGTTTTATTAGGGTTTGGTGAAAGGTTTAAACTCCAATGAAAATGTTCACAACCTAAGGCCCAACTTAATTAATCCGTGCATTTTGCACGTGCTATTCATTTTTTGGTGCAAGTTAATCACGTGAAGATAACGCACACGTCCACAAGGACCACTAGACTCGCAAATAAAATTTTGATGGCTTGAAATTCTGTCTCGTCGTAAGGAAAAAGGTTATGTTTGAACTATAATGATTTGTAACTCTAACCCAAATTCATATTCCCCTGCTGTTCCAATTTATTAATATTTTTATTTTCATTATTCCACTTGTGCTCCAATGAAAATGTTCTGCACTAAAAATTTCATCCATCCATATTCACAACTACTGTTATGTAAAATAAAAAATAGTATTCGCATCCGCTATGCAACGGTGCTGATGGATCCACCTTCAAACAAATTTAATTTAAAATGCATTTTTGGGAGCTGTACATATTAAGAAAGGACTAATTGTAATATGGTTCAATTACTACTAAACCTAGTTTATGACCTATCGTGAGGGTCACTCACCTTTATCATCTAACCGTCATTTTATTTTATACGCTACTGTGACGGTTGATTGATAACGTCATTATATTAGGTGTAAGTGACAGTTTATGAATGTCACTGTATAGTCGGTCTATGGTAACATTTTCTCGGAGAAAACGTCACAGTAAATAATTACCATGACAGTTCTGATAGACGTCACAATATGTGACAACAATATATGACAGTTGTCTCTAGTAACCATCAGCTATGCCTTACCATCAACATCTTGTGAAGTTTTTACCTAAAACCGTCATGGTATAAAATTCTGAACCGTCACCAAATCCCACATTTGGCCTAGTGCTCTTACTTTCACAGGATACATAAAATGAACTATATAAGAACTTTCTGGCTTTCTAAAAGCTTTTAAAAATTCTACTTTCATGTAGAGATAACAAAGCTAAAGTTGAGTACCTTCCCCCAATCACCTAGAGAAGGTCTAGCACTAGCATTCCAAGCTCAATCCTCCCTTCAATCATATGTGAACCCTAAAGAGATAGTCCCCTCTTGACCGGCTTTCAAAAAGTTCATATAATCAAGACCGTAGAAAAAGAATTCACCACGTTCTACAACTTTACAAGTATTTGAGGTTCAAATATTCAAAATTGATACCAAGTCAGAAATTACCTTTGTTATACTTTCTTTCCTTACTAACCCATGTCTTAAAACTGCAACAAATTGTTGTGCAGGCGCTTCTACCCCTGATTTGTGTTCCTAACAACCTCAAATCTGACTCAAAAACATTAAAATCCACTATACATCATACAATTCTAACTTAACTACTAAAAATTGAAAACCATATAAACCCATTTCAACTAAAAAAAATTGAAAAAAAATCCATAAATCCAATAAAGAAATATTCAGAATCCAAAAGGTAAGATAAAAGAAAAGTGAAAGGATGGGAAGTAGACTTGCTTATTGTTTCAACACCAATAGTACTCCATGGTAGAACTTATGAGGCATACCCTTAAGAATAGCAAGGATTATTTTGAATCAGTTTTCTTCTAGATCTAGTGATATTGATAGGGTTTTCAATTGATTCAAGAGAAACATATGAAAAACGAATCTAGGTTTTCAGTTGTGAAACAAATTAGATAGAGGATAAAGGTAGAGAATGAAAATCAAAACGAGTATCTATTGGGAAAATCAATAACAGTCCGTGAAATCAAACCGAGACCGAAATCGAAACCAAAACGATAATGAATCTAAGTATCTTGGGTGAAGAAAAAGAAAGGAAGAGAGGCGGAGGACAAAAAAGTAAAGAGAAAAAGAAAATGAGTAATGAAAAATCGATTCAAGGATTGAGGGAGATAACCGTTATGGGCTGGGAGGAAATATCCTTTGGTATTACTCTTCTTGGGTGGAAAAAGAATAGCAAGCATGTGAATGGCACACGCACAACCGCAAGTGTTACGACCCAAGTGTGACCAAGCGATGTGAGTGGCATGCCTATAAAAAATTGTAACGGCTTTGTCTTGTTACTTAATTTTTTAAAATTTAGTAACGACTTAAGCCTGTTATGAAATTTTCGTAACGGCCATTTGTAACTTACGAATTCCTGTTACTAATCCTGGAATTTGGTGTAGTGACTTTGGGCTTAAAAATTCATTTCTTTCCTCTAGTTGTCATGGGATGATCATTACTAATTGTAGCTGGTGCAGATATAGCCACTGTTGAAACTTCAGTAGGAGCAGTAGAAGGAGGTGACATAACAGTATCAACTTCATTAGAAATAACATCATAAGTAACTGTAGATGGTGAACATCCCATAGCTGAAGTAAAAGCAGTGCCGCCAGAAGAAATAGTTTGAAGTAATTGAACATAAGGAAATTTTGAGTCAGCAAATTTAACATTCCTAGATATAATGATTTTGTTTGTGAAATGATTGAGGCATCTACATCCTTTATGCATTTTACTGTATACATTTAACTGATCTTGGTTCCAATTTATGAATATTGAATGGTCTGAGACAAGGAAAACATGCACAACCAAAAGTATGGAGAAATTGATAGTCAGGCTTGATATGAAAAAGACACTTAAGTGGTGAAATGTGGTGTAATGTTGGTGTTGGAAGTCTATTGATTAAGTAATTGGAAGTCTCAAAAGCAAAACTCCAATAAGAAATGGGAAGAGAAGCATGAGACAAAAGAGCAAGTCCAGTTTTTACAATGTGCCTATGTTTTCTCTCAGCAGTTCCATTTTGAGCATGTGCATGTGGACAAGAAACTCTATGGCCAATGCCACAATTATCCAAATATGTAGAAACATTTCTGTACTCTCCTCCCCAATCAGATTGCACAAACTTTATCTTTCTGCTCAAAAGATTTTCAACATGAGATTTGAATTTGATGAATGTTTTTAGGACCTATGACTTATATGCTAAAGGATAAATCCATGTAAATCTGTTATAAGAGTCAATAAAGGAGACATAATACTTATATCCATTGATTGAACAAATGGGAGAAACCCATACATCTTAGTGAATAATGTCTAAAGGACCATATGATAGGTGTAGAATACACCGTATTTACTATATAGAGTTTATGCTTTCTTTGCTATTTTTCTTGTGAATTATGTACTTTGGCGTGTTTTTGAGTTATTAGGTACTGGAGTCGCACGGAGGAAAAGAAGCGGAAATCACCCAAATTGAGGCGAAAAAGGGCAAAGTAATTATTTCACAGGCTTAATACTATTTGGAGCCCAGCCACGGTTAAGGGGCAACTCTCTTTAGGAGGAGTGTTAAAGACAACCAGCTAAGGTTATGGGGCTATTCTGGGGGTTCACATCATTAGCACTGTGGGTGCGAATAGCCATTCCCACATAAAACTCAATTGGGGTCGACTGTGTATACTCATTTAGTTCTTCCCATTTGATGAATCGAGAGAGGAGAGTTTCGAGAATCGTAGTTAGGGTTTCGCTGATTGAAGTTAGGGTTTCGGCCCGGTCGTGAAGAGTAGCCATGGATTAGGAACTGAAATTGATGGGTTCGATTCATTGTCGAGAATAAGGAGGAAGATGCTGTGTACCATGAAGATTATCAAGGGAAGAATTGGCTGTAATTGAATCAGAGAATGGGTTTGATTTTCATGGGTTGTAGATGAAATGATTGAAGGGTTTAGAGGAAGAATTCGATAAGGAAAGATGGGATCTGATGAACAGGGGGGTAGGAGCAGATTCACAACAGTGGTGATGGAAGAACTGATGCTGTGGGATTCAAGAGCTGGGGAATTGTTGGTGTTGATTGGAGGATTAGAAGACATGGGTTGGAGTTGTGAAGACTGCAGAGATTGAGTTGAAGCTAATGGAATATGGCTCTGGTGTTATGAACTCAAGCTCAGGAGGAATTAACCTGGTTGTGAGTGAGCTAGGGTTTTCTGAGGAAGCTGTTGAGTTAATGGCGATGAAGAACAGATGGTTCAGATGGGGTTTGTAGTGATGAAATCAGGTGGGGTTGGTAGTGAATCTAATGCTGTGAAATTACGGTTTGAGTTGATGTGGGATTTGATTGGTTCAAAATCAAAGAACCAGGTGATGATATTGTCTTGAAGTTGTAGGTTATGATGGAGTTGAGCTTTGCAATTTTTGTCATGGGTTTGTTGCTGTGGAATTGAAGATTTGAACAGGTTATGACAGAGAAGCAATGTGAATTGGCTGGTGTTATGGCTGTGTTGCTCTGTGTGATTGAGTCTGGTGATTTAGATGGAAGCCTGGGAATGAACTAATCTGGTGTTGCTAGATTCAGGTGGTAGCTATGCATTGCAGGCAGAGGCAATGGTGCTTGAACAGGTGCTGAGCAGCTGAGAAGAACTTGAGCTGATGCTAATTATTTGAGCTGCAGTAAGCAATTGCAGGGGTAGTAGATACAATGCAAGTGAAAGCATTACAGGGTGAGAAAGAGGAGCTGTGTTTCAGGAATTGGCAGACTTAGGTTCTGTGAAGCTACAGGTAGAGCTATATGGATGTGAAGGCAATGAAGTATGGCTGCAGTGCTTTTGGTTCTTGGCTGAAGAAGGTGGTTTGGGACTGGATTGGATGAACTGACAGAGGTGGTGACTGCAATGGAAGCTAAGTTGCAGTTACATTACAGGGTTATGATGTTGGTGCGCGAATGAGCTTGAGTATGTTGCATCCAAGAAGGTTGTGAAGTAGTTGTTGACAAAATGAGTTGGAAGCATTGCAGGTTGGTTGCTGGCTTCATTGAGGTTATAGGGAAGATTACAATGGTTGTGATAGTAAAGTTATGCTGCTTGTAGAATGAAGGACGACGGTGTTGGATTTGTTGGTAGTGTGCAGGAGACTCACCATCGTGGTCTGGATTGACTTTGGCAAAGTGAAAGTGACTGCCCGGAAACTTAGTCGATGGAGCCGAGTTAGCCACCGACTCAGTTCGACTCATCCCTTGACCCGGTCAACTGTTAAGGACCGTTAGTCAACCGTTATATATAACAAAATCTAAACGGAATATTCCATGGACTGAGAAGAATTTTCAGGTGATCGGCGGCGACTTTCCGGCCAAGTTTCGGCCGTAATCCCAGTTTTCCGGCGACGTTTTTGGGACAGAATTTCTACACGGGTTTCTCTCTCTCGTGGGCCGGGTGAATTTCCAACTAATGGACTTTGAAGACAAAACCTAGTTTTGGAAGGAGTGGAACTATAAAAGAGAAGACTTTTCTCAAAACACAGATCTTTGATCTTATTATTTTTATTCTATTCTTTTGCCTCTACTTTGTTCTAGGGTTTTACAACATGATAGAGTTTCTTTTTCTTCTTGTGATGAACTCCATGAATATTTGCTAGAGTTTTATTATTGGTTATGGAAGAAGTTGGATTTCCACACATGGGTTTTTAATTCAATAAATTAGTTTTCTCTCATATTATCGTTTATGATTCACCATGAATATTGTTACATGATTTGAATGCTTGTTAGTCGAGTCGCGAATCGATTGATTTTGCTTTCATCTTTATTGCTAGATTAGGGTTATTATACGCAAAAGTGATAATTGGGATTGCAAGTAGCATAAATATGATTATAGTTTGTAGTGATATATTCTTATGATCATATGTGAGTTATAACCTTTGTTAAATTGAATTAGTGCGCTTTCCACGTTCAATTGCTTTGATTGGCCTGATTTCATAGAACTTAATGCATCTAGGGAATTAAACTTGATTAGTGCTTTTACACGTTAGGTTGTTCCTTTAGGTAGAATTCATATTCGCATCTTTTTAATGTGTTTGTTGATGACATAAGGAGATTTATGGATATTCTTGCGATCAAGGTATTCTAGGGTCTTTGATAAAAGTTGAGATTAAAATATCAATTCTAGTTATTGTGGTGAAACCATGTTTGTGAATGAAAACGAAATCCTTAACCAATACTTTCTTATCCTTGATTTGATTTGTTTGCTTATTTCTTTATTTGCTTTTAGTTTATTATAATCACAAAACTATCGGTGTTATTTATAGGAAACCATAACAATTTGACAACCTAGACCTCTCTGTGGGATCGATCCTTTCTTGCCCTTGCTATATTTATATTTTGAGTAGTAAGAAAGTGTAATTTATATTTGTGTCCTGACAACCTAGGTCAAATTTTGGCCATGTTCTTGGGGGGACGGTTGTTAATTGTTTTTGGTTTCTTATTTTTGTATTTAGTTTTTGTTTTATTTTTTTCTTATTTTCTGGGTTTTAACCTTGGTTTGAGAATTTTTTTTATTTCAGGTGCTTATTTCTATGGAAGGAGCATATTGGAACAATGGATACGGATTTCAACCTCAACATTACGACAACTACCAATTCCATGGGTATAATCAAAACCAATTTATTGGTTATGACCAATATTCCATGGAACCTTGTGGTTTTCCTCAACAACCTTATGGCGAGTATGTGTGTGAACAACAACAAGGATGGGAGGATTCTTATGCTCTTGAACAAAAAAGTCTCTAATTTTATAGATCAAGTTTCCACCTTTTTACAAGAGGAATTTCAAAAAGCTAAAGAGACTACGAACGAGCAACTCCAAGAACTTCGTGAAGGTATGACTATCTTGCGAAGAGGCATTGATCAATACAAGGAAGATATGGATAATTCTTATGTGCATATGGTTTGTGATGAATATTTGATTGATGCTAATGTTGAAAAAGGCCAATCCTTGGGCACTTTTCATTGGATAATTGTGTAGTTAACTCAACTCTTGATCTTAATAATGATCATTCACCTATTCAAAAGGATGAGTTAGAGATAAGTAACACTAAATTCAGCGAGGACCAATCTTATGTTGACTATGATAGTGACGGTGATTATGATATATTGCTTGAAACAACTCATGGTGACATCACCGAGGAGTCTTTTTGGGATCAAGATGAAGACGAAGAGGAATATGATGACACTTGTGTAGATTACTCAAGCATTGATCTTAATAATGATCAAGAGCCTATTCAAAGGGTGGAGCTTGAGGATGATGCATTTTCGAAAGTGTTCTAAAAAAGTTTCTTATAATAAAATTTGGATCCGCAAAGAGTATGTGCCTTACAACAAAAAGGAGGAGTATGTTGAGAATGAAACCGGTTTAACCAATATTGTGGAAGACCCAATTGAGCTTGCATATGATTGTAATGATGATGTTTATGTCCAGACTTTGGTTAAGGCAGAAACGGACGAAGAATGGTTGCAAGGTTTGATAGAGGACCATGATACACAAGAGGTGAATAATTCACTTGAGTTTTTCAAGGATGAAGAGGATTCCGTGATACAAGAGATTGTGAAAGGTTTATCTAACCCTTTGCCTATTATTTCTTCTCCTTTACCTCTATTTGGTTTGAATGTATGTGCTTCGAGAACTTTATTGAATGATTTTGTTTCTCGATTCCCTCCATTAGAGATACTTGATTCTCATACTATGCAGGTTTTTGACCAAGAAACCGTGGAAGTACCCGACTCCTATATTCTTTATGCACTTCCATGTGTGGACAAGAATAAGTGTGGGGGAAACTTTTACCGGTTCATAGCTTCGTTTCTGTTTTATATTACTAATATTTGTGTGAAGCTAGTGTTTGCAAAACAGGTTCTATGGTAGGATCCTCAACTTTTCAGATTATTGGTATATGGGGAATGAATCTTGCAAGGATATAGTCGGGCTGACGACTTTAAACCAAGCGCTGCATGGGAGGCAACCCATAGGTTTTGTATCTCTTATCCTTTTGCATTTTATTTTTGTTTCGTTTATTTATTTTTACTGTTTTCATATCATATTTGCATCGCCATGTTTAATTTCATTGAGTTCGGAATCTATCTTAGAAGAGAATTATGACGAATACCTTTTCGTCAGAAAATTTCAGACTGCGCGTAGTTCAGTCCAGAGACCATAACTGTCAGACCGTTTATCAAAACACTGTGAAATTTTGACACTGTGTAGAAAACACGTAGGTGAACAACTTTTGTGAAATGGAGTTTTTCCAAATTCCTTACCAATTTGCACAGTTTTTGCGTTTTATCTGCTGTTACGTCAGAATTCAGAACTTTCGGTTTTACACATTGAGGACAATGTGAAGTTTAAGTGTGGGGGAGCATTTATATGTTTGTATAATTTGTTTTAGTTTGCTTTATGCCTTTTAAAAAAAAAAAAAAAAATCTGAAAAATAGAAAAAACCAAGAAAAATTTGTGCTTTTTGAACTCCGAAATCTAGAACTTGTGCCTTTAGGATGACACCATTAGTGGATGGAACCATTTTGAATGCAGGAGTTGAGGAACCAATTAACTAAAAGGGAAGAATATAGCTCAAAAATCACAAATTAACATGATAGTTGTTACCATATCTCGGAATATCACCATATCACATTCTATTTTTATTTTTCCATATTTATCTATTGTTCTCTAAGTGCTTTGGTGGGTCACTAAACATCGACGTGTTATTAATGCTAGGATGAAATAGAGTGATTGAGTTACTAAAAAAAAAATAAAAAAAAAAAAATATATATATATATATATGAAAAGAAAAAAAAAACCGACCAATTAGACCAAAACGGAATAAAAAGACACTTGGGAATAGCAGTATGTGTGAAACGTAGTCCCTGTCTCCGTCGCCTAAACAAGCGTGAATGCGGGATCCAAGGCAACTATCATGTACTTGTCGACAAGAAGCATGCGCTTGGATCCAAAAGATCTAATCATGCCGTCTAAAAAAAAAAAAAAAAAAAAAAAAAGAGAAATTGGATCCAGTTTGATCCAATCATATAAAAAAAAAAAGAAATTATTATTGTGTTGAATAAAGTCACTCTTGGTTCCCTTGTATATGCCAATTGATTTGATGTAGCATTCATCACCAAGTAGCTCAATCCAATAGGATTAGGTTCATCTTAGCAGTGACCTTCAGACAGATATGGGAAACATCGAACACTTGTGAATATTCGCCAACATCTACATCTATATCCATCTTCTTAATCTTTTCATTGTGATTGTGGTTTGTTAGTTTCCGAGTATTGTGGCTTGTTCGACTATCTAATTAGAGTTTATTTACTAATATATGAATTGAATTTGCAAGGTACCTCCTCCTGTAGTCAATTTGGATTCGTTCATTGATTTGTCACAAATAGACGGAGTTTGAAATATAGGTTTGTAGGTATATCTCTAGTAAACCTTCACGAGACTATAACTCGTCCACTAGGGACACCTAGGGGTTTAAAGGCTTGTTATTTATGCTAAAAGTGACCGTAGCCTCGACGACACGGAGTTGTTGTATTTTATTTTTTTGTTTGATTTGCTCGAGGACTAGCAAAGTCTAAGTGTGGGGGAATCTGATAGGTGTAGAATACACCGTATTTACTATATAGAGTTTATGCTTTCTTTGCTATTTTTCTTGTGAATTATGTACTTTACGCGTGTTTTTGAGTTATTAGGTACTCTGGAGTCGCACGGAGGAAAAGAAGCGGAAATCACCCAAATTGAGGCGAAAAGGGCAAAGTAATTATTTCGCGGGCTTAATACTATTTGGAGCCCAGCCACGGTTAAGGGGCAACTCTCTTTAGGAGGAGTGTTAAAGACAACCAGCTAAGGTTATGGGGCTATTCTGGGGGTTCACATCATTAGCACTGTGGGTGCGAATAGCCATTCCCACATAAAACTCAATTGGGGTCGACTGTGTATACTCATTTAGTTCTTCCCATTTGATGAATCGAGAGAGGAGCAGATGAATCTGTAGTTAGGGTTTCCGCTGATTGAAGCGGTAATTCAGAGTAGCCATGGATTAGGAACTGAAATTGATGGGTTCGATTCATTGTCGAGAATAAGGAGGAAGATGCTGTGTACCATGAAGATTATCAAGGGAAGAATTGGCTGTAATTGAATCAGAGAATGGGTTTGATTTTCATGGGTTGTAGATGAAATGATTGAAGGGTTTAGAGGAAGAATTCGATAAGGAAAGATGGGTTTCTGATGAACAGGGGGGTAGGAGCAGATTCACAACAGTGGTGATGGAAGAACTGATGATGTGGGATTCAAGAGCTGGGGAATTGTTGGTGTTGATTGGAGGATTAGAAGACATGGGTTGGAGTTGTGAAGACTGCAGAGATTGAGTTGAAGCTAATGGAATATGGCTCTGGTGTTATGAACTCAAGCTCAGGAGGAATTAACCTGGTTGTGAGTGAGCTAGGGTTTTCTGAGGAAGCTGTTGAGTTAATGGCGATGAAGAACAGATGGTTCGAGATGGGGTTTGTAGTGATGAAATCGGAGTGGGGTTGGTAGTGAATCTAATGCTGTGAAATTACGGTTTGAGTTGATGTGGGATTTGATTGATTCAAAATCAAAGAACCAGGTGATGATATTGTCTTGAAGTTGTAGGTTATGATGGAGTTGAGCTTTGCAATTTTTGTCATGGGTTTGTTGCTGTGGAATTGAAGATTTGAACAAAGTTATGGCGAGAGAAGCAATGTGAATTGGCTGGTGTTATGGCTGTGTTGCTCGTGTGATTGAGTCCGGTGATTTAGATGGAAGCCTGGGAATGAACTAATCTGGTGTTGCTAGCTTCGTGGTGGTAGCTATGCATTGCGAGGAGGCAATGGTGCTTGAACAGTCTTGGCGGTGAGAAGAACTTGAGTGATGCTAATTATTTGAGCTGCAGTAAGCAATTGCGGGGTAGTAGATACAATGCAAGTGAAAGCATGGGGTGAGAAAGAGGAGCTGTGTTTCAGGAATTGGCAGACTTAGGTTCTGTGAGCTACAGGTAGAGCTATATGGATGTGAAGGCAATGAAGTATGGCTGCAGTGCTTTTGGTTCTTGGCTGAAGAAGGTGGTTTGGGACCGGATTGGATGAACTGACAGAGGTGGTGACCGCAATGGAAGCTAAGTTACGGTTACATTCACAGGTTATGATGTTGGTGCGCGAATGAGCTTGAGTATGTTGCAGCCAAGAAGGTTGTGAAGTAGTTGTTGACAAAATGAGTTGGAAGCATTGCAGGTTGGTTGCTGGCTTCATTGAGGTTATAGGGAAGATTACAATGGTTGTGATAGTAAAGTTATGCTGCTTGTAGAATGAAGGACAGGGTGTTGGATTTGTTGGTAGTGTGCAGGAGACTCAGCCATCAGGGTTGGGATTGACTTTGGCCAGTGAAAGTGACTACGGCCCGGAAACTTAGTCGATGAGGCGAGTTAGCCACTGACTCTGTTGACTCATCCGTTGACCAGGTTAATCGTTAAGGACCGTTAGTCAACCGTTATATATAACGTAATCTAAACGGAATATTCCATGGATCGAGAAGAATTTTCGGGTGATCGGCGGCGACTTTCCGCCAAGTTCCGGCCGTAATCCCAGTTTTCCGGCGACGTTTTTGGGACAGAATTTCTACACGGGTTTCTCTCTCTCGTGGGCCGGGTGAATTTCCAACTAATGGACTTTGAAGACAAAACCTAATTTTGGAAGGAGTGGAGCTATAAAAGAGAAGACTTTTCTCAAAACACAGATCTTTGATCTTATTATTTTTATTCTATTCTTTTGCCTCTACTTTGTTCTAGGGTTTTACAACATGATAGAGTTTCTTTTTCTTCTTGTGATGAACTCCATGAATATTTGCTAGAGTTTTATTATTGGTTATGGAAGAAGTTGGATTTCCACACATGGGTTTTTAATTCAATAAATTAGTTTTCTCTCATATTATCGTTTATGATTCACCATGAATATTGTTACATGATTTGAATGCTTGTTAGTCGAGTCGCGAATCGATTGATTTTGCTTTCATCTTTCTTTGCTAGATTAGGGTTATTATACGCAAAAGTGATAATTCCGGATTGCAAGTAGCATAAATATGATTATAGTTTGTAGTGATATATTCTTATGATCATATGTGAGTTATAACCTTTGTTAAATTGAATTAGTGCGCTTTCCACGTTCAATTGCTTTGATTGGCCTGATTTCATAGAACTTAATGCATCTAGGGAATTAAGCTTGATTAGTGCTTTTACACGTTAGGTTGTTCCTTTAGGTAGAATTCATATTCGCATCTTTTAATGTGTTTGTTGATGACATAAGGAGATTTGCGGGATATACTTGCGATCAAGGTATTCTAGGGTCTTTGATAAAAGTTGAGATTAAAATATCAATTCTAGTTATTGTGGTGAAACCATGTTTGTGAATGAAAACGAAATCCTTAACCAATACTTTCTTATCCTTGATTTGATTTGTTTGCTTATTTCTTTATTTGCTTTTATTCAGTTTATTAAAAAATCACAAAACTATCGGTGTTATTTATAGGAAACCATAACAATTTGACAACCTAGACCTCTCTGTGGGATCGATCCTTTCTTGCCCTTGCTATATTTATATTTTGAGTAGTAAGAAAGTGTAATTTATATTTGTGTCGGCTGACAACCGGTCACCATACACTTTATTTGTACTAGTAAGATAAGGTAAAGCATGACTCTTAGCAATCTGACAGACTTGAGAAGATAAATGTGTATCAATCACTTCATCTACAGGAGATAAAACATGCTTCAAAGTGTTATAGGCGGGATGACCCTAGCTTATTGTGTGACTTGCTAATATTGTGGTTGAGAGGGATTGCTTAAGTTGATTTGCAGAGAATTCCAAATGATACAATCCATCTTTAGCAGGGCCACTGAGGAGAACTTTGTGAGTTACCAAATCTTTCACAAAGAATGAATCAGGATGAAATTCAAAGAAGCAGTGATTCTCCTTTGTAAATTGATGTACATAAATAAGATTCTTTGTAATTGCAGGTACATGGAGTACATTAGACAGAGTAAAGTGAACATTATCATTCTGAAAAATAGTAGTACCAACAAGAGTAATGTGCAAACTCGAACCATTGCCAACTTTGACCTGATCATTACCTTAATATTCTGAGTGAAGATTCATATTAGAAAGATCAGAAGTAATGTGGTGTGTTGCTCCTGAGTCTGGTACCCATGCAGAACTAGAAGAAGAAGATCTTTGAATTTGGATTATCATAAACTGCAAAAGCTTCTATTTCTGGACACTAATACTCATCAAAATCTTCTCCATAGTAATCATAACTGGTGTAATAAGCTTGAGCATTGGAGTTGTCAGTGTATCTATATTTGCAAGTGGGAGCTAGATGACCATCTTTCTTGCATATTTGACAAGGAGGAGGTAAATTGTTGTAAGGATCTTGAGATTGTGGTGGAAAGAAATTGTTGTGATTATATCGACCACCATTTTCAAATCTTCCAGTTCTACCACCACGAAAACCACCTCTATAACCTCCACCAGCTCTATTACCTCTATTGTCATTAAATGAACCTCTGAAATTGGAACTTCTATAATTTGAAGATGCATATTGTGGAGGACCATAGTAATTTTGATAATAAGCTGTAGGAGATTGCCAGTAAACAGGGTATTGAGAATCAAAGGATGAATAAGAAGGTGTAGGAGAGAAATTTGATTGTTGTGTGGTTACATTTGCAGAAGTGATGTAAGATCAGATTTAGATTCAGAATTCATACGCAGTTCTTCAGAGAGTAATAATCCGAGTAACTCAGAAGAGGTAATGAGATTATCATTCTTTAATTGTTGAGTGGTTATAGATGTTTTGAAAGCATTGAATTCAGGTGGTAATCCTTGTAGGATATGGAATAACAGATCCTCATCAGAAATTGCTCTACCAATTTGTGCTAGCTGATATGATAAAGATCTAGCCTTATTGAAGTAAACAATCATTGATTCACTACTTTTCTTGAGATTCACCAAATCAGATTTAAGTTGCATCAACCTTGATTTAGTAGAAGCATTGAAATTATGTTCTAATCTAGTCCAAATCTCATGAGAGAAAGTACAATCAATTACCTGTGAATGAGTTTCTTCGGTGCAGGCACTAAATAACCAGGAAAGAATAGATTGATCTTGATTTATCCAGTAATTATAGAGCGGATTGTGAATAAAATCATTGTCCTGGATAAGGATCTCGTATAGTTAAGGTCGCAAGAACGACTTCACCGGTGATAGATGTTTTATGAAGAATTTAACCTAGGACATTGAAACGATCCGTCGACAAATCTGAAGAGATTATAACTTCGTAATAGGGGTACAATATGAGATTTCCATAAGGTGTAATTGGTGGATGATATTTTTGATAGTGGTTTGAATGTAAGAGGGATATGTTTTTCAGTTTCAACCATTGTTGATGTTGTTGTTGATGAAGAAATTATTTGATGTGAAGAAATTTAGGGTTTGATGATACAGGTATCTGATACCATGTCATAGAGAATAATGTTGTTAGACAATCTCTCAGAGAAGATGATATTCCATTTCATTAATTTCTTGATTTGTTTTTCATTACAGACTAAAGAGAGAGAACCAGATATTTAAAGACAAGCTAGCTAACACTGACTAACCGAATCATTACATATTGTAATTGATAAGCCACCTATCATTAACTAACACCTGGTCATTGCACTCAAACCAATAGCTAACTAACACTGTCTACACACAAGCAAATCACACGCTTTAAGACCCGATACTCTAACAAATACATGATGCATTTCGGTTGATCATGGCCATATTGGTGCTTCCTAGAGATTGATGGCCAGAGGTTTTGAAAGATTTTTGTCTTGTTTTTGCTTAGATTTCCTTCCAATTTCGACAACTCATGAAATTAATCAATGTTTCTTAATTTTTTATTTTTTTTACTAATCTATGATAGTGCGATCATTTGCTTAAAAGCATTTATGTGCGAAGAATACCGGAGAGGATAGAAGAAAGAAGAAACATTGATGTACTACGAAGAATAATGGAGAGGAGAAGCAGTAGTGAAGGTTTAATGGGACATGTTCACCAAACATATTAAATAATTTTGACGTTCAAAGACTTTGAATGACTTGGAATGTTTACTATATCTACGGGCACATTCGGGAGAAAAATAAGGAGTTTTTTTTAGTTCATACCGAGGATCCAACAGTATTGGAATGGAAAAATAAGGCGATACAACAGATGGTGATGATTTTGCACTTGCTCTTCCTATAAATGTTATGATCCAAGGGTTTAGGTTGCCACGAGGAGTATTTTGGAAGGTAAATACGCTGATCCAAGGGTTAACAGGTTTGCCACATTACCAGGCCCGAATAATTACGGACTAAGTGATCTAAGTGGTGGCAGTGTGTGTGCCTTTTCATTTTGAAGTTTTTCAACAATTCCAAGAATGATGATGGACGGCCCACTCGGCTCTTGCAGAGTTTCAGCTGATCTTGGATATATACGCCTATACGGTCTAACTTCTAAGGTGGAAATATGTACAGTACATCACACGATGAGGTCAATAATAATAATTATTATTTATTTATTTTTGTAAGTTGGAATCGAATAAAAACGGTCTAACTTTACATCTATAATAATAGAGCCATCTAATGTTGGTCTATGAAATCCAACCAAGCATTAGATTTATCTACTTCTAGAGCATGCATAATACAAGATGGAGGTTTATTTTTCCAATTAATACAAGTTGAGAAAATTTTTGCCTCCTCAGAGTATCAACTACATCATTTACTGTTCTAGGAATATAAAAAAACCCAAAAAGTTGTGACAAAGGTTGAAAATACTTTTTACTTCATCCATGATCGGCTTGTTCTGCCAGTTGATTTGAGACTCTTCTCCATTCAAGTAATCAAAAAGATTCTTGCAATCCCCTTCTACACTAAAATCTAACAAACTTTCCCCCGTCGCCCATTTTGTTGTTTGCAAAAGCCCTAGAGCTTCTGCTTCTTTTGGAGATGAAACTGTGATTGGTCCTACTCTGCCTTGCCCGAAGTTCCCTGCAGCATTCCTGAAGATTAAAGAAAAACCTAATGGTGTATACATAGAGGTCCAAGCTGCATCTAAATTGAGTTTCCTTTGTGTAACTTTAGGGGTTGTCCATCTAGGTTTGTCTACTGTTCTAGTGATGACATGTTTAGTCGAAAATTTGACCTTATACCAAAACTGTAAATATCTTTGTATTTCTAGAGCTAATTGATTAGGTGTTTGATGTTGTTTTTTGGAAGATCTATTGCATCTTTCCTTCCATATATGCCACAATTTGGTCATAATTATTTCTATGTGTATAATAGTGTTTTCTTTTCATATCTAGTCTTTTCAGACATCTAGAAAAGAAGTAGTTGAAAAGAAATTCAAGTCTACAGGGTATGGTTCTGTTGCCCATACAGACTTGGCATAAGGACAAGTACCTAAATTAGACGTAAATATATGCTGGACCACATCACAAGACCTATTTTTGATCGTGATATTGGTTTATTTAAACATAATGGATCATCATAAACAAAATATCGTGTCGCCTTCAAATTTGGCCAAACAAAATAAGATGTTTTAATAAGGGAAATGAAAGAAAATACTACTATTAATACTCTGTATGTTTTTAGAAAAGAGATACAATAAAACCTATATATAAGAATATTTTATAAAGGAATAAACTTCATATATGAATCAGAAAATTTGGGTCCCAACTTGACTTAATCAATGTAAAATTCACCTCTATATAAGAATAACCTCTCTATAAGAATAATTTTACACGGTCCCAATAATATTCTGGAACAGAGGTTTTACCGTATTCTCATTTTTTCAATTTGGCCTATTTTTAGGCTAAATTAAAAAAATGAAAGTATCTTCTTTCCAAAAAGTAGATGAAGTATTATTTTTAGGATATGTTAAAAACCAAGAAATGAAAATGTACAGTAAAACCTTTATAAAAGAAACCTATTATAGGGTCTCCAAGAAAAGAGTTTTGAGGGCTCCTAAGGATTCAAATATCCTATAATGAAGATAAGGGGACCTAATTCATAAGAAAAATACTAAAATACCCTTAACCTATTAAATATTGAAACCTAAAACTAATTTGTTTTCATTCCTCTCCTTTTAACTCTTCCATTTTCTTCTTCCCCATCACCTCCATCGCCTATTTCTTCGATTAATCATCAATTCTCAAAATAATTCATCATCGCAATGACTTTAATAAGGTAAAAATAAAAAAATCCATCTTATTTCATTAGTTTTTATGCATGGATAGGTCGAAATCGGTGAATTAGGTTTTGAAAAAGCAGGTTTCAGAATCGTACTTGGGTTATCTACGGTGTGGAGTTAAGAACTCCAAACCGTATATTCTTGGTTCAAAAATCCTACGTTTTGAAAAAATCATACTTCCATACAGTAACTTGTACGTACGGTTGGGAAGTATGAACTTTTCCCAACCGTGGGTTAGCTTATAGTTCGAATTTGGGGGTTTTCAAAAGCAAAAATAAATGATGGATTTTCTTAGTTTTTTCTTTTTGTGATCATCTTCTTCATCGCGACGGAGAATAAGAAGAGAGAAAGAAGAATAATAAAATATTTTTATGATCCTCATCTTCATCATGATTTATGAATGAAAAGAGAAGGAGAAGATAATAAATTTAGTTTTTTTGTATATGATCATTATCTTCATCATGATGAAATTATAATCATCATCTTCATCATGATTTATGAATGAAAAAGAGAAGGAGTAGGTAATAAATTTAAATTTATCATTCATGGAGGGTAATTTAGTCACTACAAAAAGTAGTTGGATATGAGATTTTGTTGATTACTATTTCATAACCCGATTTTGTCATCTTATGAGCCCTCAAAACCCAATGTTTAGAGCCCCTATAATAGGTTTCTTATAAAATAACAGATTTGGGATCATCTTAATCTTATTATTTAAAGAATTGTTACATAATCAATAATTTAACAATTTATTATTTCATATAAATATATTAATATTAATTTAAAAGATAAATCCAAATTTTGTGAATTTGAACAATTATTTTGATTACGAAGTTCCTAGGATGTACATTGACCCATTTAGTAGAAGTTTCTAGAAAATTAACGAACCATTGAAAATTGTACAAACATTATTATACGACGTCTTGGAAACTGGAAACGGAAAATGGGTCATTTGTCCAAAAAAATTTAAAACACGGTTCAAATGGACGAGTAAAAAAATTTATGGGTGAAATGGAAAAAAAAAATAGCAAGGATGAAACTGGATTCATCCTGGCTTAAACTTAAAAAATAGCAAGGATGAAACTGGATGCATCCTGTGTAAAAATAAAAATAAGAAAAAAAATTAAAAATAGACAGGATGTAACCAGTTTCATCCTGCCTATTTTTAAATTTTTGTCCATTTAAACAGTATCTAAATCTGACTGTCCTTTTCACCCAGGAAATTTTGATTTTGGTCTTTTTAACCAATTTTGTGAACTGGAAAGGGATCAATAGTTACTGCACGTAGAAGTTTTAGACCCAAGCACGTAGAAGTTTTAGACCCAAAAATGCAGTACAGTGTGTGGGCCGGGGATGTTGCGGATGCGGATTTGTTTGAGAAAAAGCTTTTTCTGGAACGGTTTTTTGGGGACCAGCCTTTTTTTGGGGGGACCATTGTTTTATTTTGGGTAAGAAATTAGAAGTAATTCTAGGTCACTCCTTATCTAAATATTTATATTAATACCAAAACTACCCTCTGATTATATTTGGTTAATGATTAGTTAGTGTGATTAGTGAAATTATTTTGAATAAAGATTTGAGATTTAAAAAATCAGATTTTAAAAAAGAAGTAGAATTATTGAGAGAGAAGTTTGTGAAGTTGAAGAACAAAACCATGGAAAATAAAAAAAATTTGAGTTCACTAATCTAGACTACTCAAGTGATGATTCAATTGATGATAGCTCATCCGAATCTACATCTCCTTCATCTCCTAGAGTATATGTCAATCTTCACAATGATCCTAGGATATGGATAATTTCTTAGATGGTGAATGTATTCTTCAAAGCCAATTTCAAGATGGTGAAAACGATGGATTTTACCAACCACAACCGGAGGAAGAATATTGGGGTACCCGGTATGCTCAAAACTTAAGTAATGTTGGTTGAATTGGTCCAAATTTTCAAAAAATGTGAATTTTTAGAGTAGATTTGTGCTTGTTCGGTTACCTTGTGTGAAGAACATGTAAGCAGAACTCATCCGAAAGTGTAGTTCGGTTACTTTTTCTAAACACGCAGGTTACCGAACTCTCCATTAATGGAGGTTTTGTAGTTCGGTTAACGGAGTAGTGGCAAGAACTCTATAAATAGGATTACAGTGTTATGTTCGGTTTGCTTTTCTAAAATGTAACAAGAACTTAAGGGGCTATGAGTTGGTTAGTTCACAACCAATAACTATCCGAACTTACGTACAATAAAATTTTGATTTAGTGTATGCGTAAAGTTAAGTTAGCCTAAAATTATCATATAACCGAACTTTAGGGTCCATGAGTTCGGTTAGTTCGCAAACTTCATACCAACCCACTACCTAACCGAACTTCATTACAATAAAATTTTGATTTAGTGTACGTAAAGTTGATTAGCTCCCAACTTGCTTGACAAACCGAACTCGAGTTCAGTTATACCGATAAAATTATCATATAACCGAAACTTTAGTGTCCATGAGTTCGGTTAGTTCGCAAACTTCATACCAACCCACTACCTAAGCAAGAACTTACGTGACAATAAAATTTTGATTTAGTGTACGTAAAGTTCGGTTAGCCCCAACCCGCTTGACAAATCGAACTCGAGTTCGGTTATACCGATAAAATTATCATATAACCGAACTTTAGTGTCCATGAGTTCGGTTAGGTCGCAAACTTCATACCAACCCATTACCTAACCGAACTTACGTGCAATAAAATTTTGATTTAGTGTACGTAAAGTTGATTAGCCCCCAACTTGCTTGACCAATCGAACTATGAGTTCGGTTATACCCGATAAAATTATCATATAACCGAACTTTAGGGTCCATGAGTTCGGTTAGTTCGCAAACTTCATACCAACCCACTACTGTAGTAGCAGGAAATCCCACACTACACCCCTCACTATATTTTGGTTAATTAATCCATTGAAAGTTGCATAATTGAGAATGTTTATTGATTAATTTCATGAGTTCTACACAAGAAAAGTAGAATTACACTTAGCAAGTAAAACACTCTTAAACTTTCTCTCTCCTAATGACTTGCCTAACAATTCTAAAAGATCTCCCTCTACAATGAGACTCACTCGACCCTTTATATAGGGTAATACACGGTGGATGACAGCTAAGCTATCCTTTATTTTCGGGAATGTCTCGCGAAGTGTCGTGGTGTACAACTATTCAATCTCGCGACACTTCTTAACCTCGCCGGATCTCACGTCTTCTTTATGTCTCGCTTTGTACGTTATTCTTTGCGTCGTTTATTTTAGCTCTTCTGATCGCCTCGCGGCATCGTTGTTTATACACTTCGCGAGTCCATGCGTTGCGTATTATGGTCCTACATCTTGCCTCTTTTTCCTTGAATATTGCTTGAAGAGCAATCTTTAAGGAAAATCTGTTGTTGCTTGATAATCTTTGGTCTTTGTTGATGAAGGAATGGCGAAAGAATACTTTTGGGCTTGAAAAGTACGTACTTGCCTCTATTCTTTTGCGATGATCGAAGTTTTGCGTCTCCTGTCTCTCCTCATACTTTTCTTGCGAAGGGAAGAATATCATGAGAGCGAGTCTTTTGATTTGCCGCGACCGCTTATCTTTATCTGTTTCAGCTCCGTACACAGTTTTTAACCATTAAAGCCCTTTTTCGACACGTCTCTACCAACCGTTTATTCTTGACCGTTTATGTCTCTTCTCGCATTAAATGACCTCGTTTTTCTCGAGGATCTTTTTTTTTTCCCTATATATAGTTTTCTTCTTCCCTCTTTTCATTCTTTAGTTTTTCTCGCAACTTTCTTTGATTCTCTCCTTCCGCAATTTACTACTGCCTCCGCAAATCTTTTCTTCATCCTTTCTAACGTTTTAATCCTAATCTCCAAATTCCCCTCCATTCCCATCGCGATAATGGCTGCCATTAGTCGTGGATACAAAACTTCTTTTGAAGAAGTTCAACAAGTTGCACGAGAAGGGTTTTACTCTGTCAACCATTCCTGATCAAGAACCCTCATCCATTCTTTCTGTAAATCTTTTCTCTGATCATCAATGTGATGATCAAAAGATTATAGTCTCGCTCGGTCAGCTTCTCGCGGGACTTCCTATTCCCTTTGTACAACTCGAGTTGCCTTTATTTTATGAAATTTTGGCCCATGAAAATTCTCTCGGGTCATTTTATCAATTAAGTGGCGATTGTATTCGCCGATGCTTGAATTCGCGAACTGGTGCAGGCAAAGGATCTTTATACCCTACTTCGCTTTAAATCCCCAACCCGCAGATTTAGAAATAGTTGTTGAGAAATACACTGTGGAAGCTTTTTTTGAAAATTACTCGGTGATAACTATGATGAATGCGAGATCTCGTCAAGGGCGTTAAAATCAAGAAAAATAATAATGTCTTCAAGATAAATTACTCATGCAAGACATTGATTGGCACCTGTAATAATTCCTCTCCTCGTCATTCCAAAGATGAGAAATGGTGGGTTGTACCCTTGATTTTAAATGGTCCTTATATCGCGGGCCAAGACGTTCTTCCCGCGAATCTGCACAGTATCATCCTTGGGAATTCAAATGGCACGAGAAGGAAAAAGAAGTATGTTTCCTACTCCAATTTTTGCTTTGCAACTTTCTTTTACGATTGTTGAGTTTGTGAAATCTTTCGGATAACTGAGTTGAAAAGAAGCTACAAAAGGGATCCGTCGGAGGATACTTTGACATTGCTTGATCTCTTATGAGTGAAGTAAGAAGCATTTCCCTTACTTTGACACATTTTTTTTTTTTTTTTTTTTTTTTTTTTTTTTAAACAATACTATTGCCTCTGTTTCTCAACTTTACATTTGCGAAGGTGAAGTTGAAAAAATTGTTGTCCGAAGACTAGAAGTAAGGGCAAAGCTTCGCAGCAAGGGTAAATCCTCTGCCCCCTTAACTAAGAAGCGAAAGGTCCAATCCTCTTCTCGCCTTAGCTCAAACTCGAATCTTCCGATGAAGATGACCATGATTCCAATCGCTCTCGCTACAAGGACCCCAAGTTAACCCCGGTTCTTCTATGGGTCGGTTGTCTAGTATCTTCTCGAGATTCTTTCCAAGGAATGGGAGATGCTTCCTAGCTTCTCTTTATGGGACTCTCGCAACGTGTGCCAATGCCACTCTGAGGGCAATGATTCTTTCAATGGAGTCTCTAGAACTATGTCTCCGGACTTCTTAAATGCGCTTGGATCCTTGGTATGTATATAATCATATCTCCCCATTGGCTTTATATTGTTGTATATGTATTAACTTGACTTTTCTATCTTCTTTCATAGGTTGGAAGATCTTCTTTTGTAGTTGCCTCGGATCTTGAGAGAAGACGCAGCAATCTTGGAGAAGAAGAATTCGCAATTGAGTAAGAAGATTCGAGAATTGGAGATCAAGTCATGCGTTATCTCGCGATAAAGACGAGACGATTCAAAAGTTAAATACCGAACTTGTCTCTCAAAAAGAGAGGGTATCCACCCTTTTCAAAATGCTAATCAGCAACTTTATGGTATAATATTTGCCTTATTTTATTATTTTTATTTCATTGGTCGTATTGCCACCTAACTTATCACTTTAGCAGACGTATATAATCTCTCCGATGAAGCTATTCTTCTCCATACATTTCTGAACCTATGGATAATAACCTTCTTCTAGCTCATCTCAACACTTCTTTAAGTAGTTCTTGAACAAAATTAACTCTCTTTCATTAGATGAACTTCGGACCAAATATCGCCTTTTAGAGATTGAACATAGATCTGGTTTAAGTGCGGCCAACCAATTTAAACAAATGTTTCTTGAGTCTCGTAAAGAAATCAAAATTTTGAGGAAGAAAATTAGTGATCACATAGATGACAAAGACCGCATTGCTAACAATGGTGCTCAAGCATTAGCAAAATTTCAAAAATCTCTTCTTGAGCTACAAATTGAGCGAGATGAATTGCTTCGCAAAGAATTCCTTACTTAGTGAGCGAGAAGATCAGATTCGTTCGCTCCTTGTTATAAATAATGATGATGAATTCACTGGCTGCGAAAGTTTTAGATAACGTTTTAAAATAACCTAGGTGTTGATGTTAGTCTTCCACGCCTGAGCATACTTCCTTGGTTAAAGATATGATATTTGTGAGAGAAGGTTGCTTATTATACTTTAATGCTTCTTATTTCCGTAATATTATTTGTAAATTGTTAACTTGTTGTTTCTTATTTAGGAATCGATAAAAGGCTTGGGTTAGAATTAGGGAGCTCGAATCGAAAAAAGAGCAACTCAGGGGAATTTTCAGCGAGAATTGAAGAACTCAAACAAAAAAGAATAAACTTCAGAAAGAATCTCTTCCTTCGCGAGAATAGATATTCCAAGTTGAAGAAACAATTTCTAACGACAGGTGGAGAATTTTAACAATGATCTTTGTTAAACTTTCGTGATAGAGGCATGGAGTATGTTTGTAAGAACCATAATATCCCTCTGCATTCATATCCCCGGCTCCTTGAAGAGGTTCTGAGAATGCACTGTCTCGAGGCGTTTGATAGCGAGGATTTTCGAAGAAGAAAAAGTCAGCGACGAGAATAATCAGTTGAAGAATCGGACGAAGAAGAAGAACCGCCAAAGAAATAACTTTTTCGTTTTCTTTCTGTGTAGTATCATACCTTTACTGTATCCTTATTATAGTATATTTCTTGGATTTTTTCTCCTCACGAATTCAATCTTGGTCCCCTTTCTTGGTAGTTCTTCCTTGTAATATAATTGATTAACATTATTGATGTATAATTCTTTCATCGAGAAGATGAGTAGCAATATTTCATCTTTTCCATTCCCATTGATAATAATCTTATTGTTAATTGAAATGTATCATCGCGGCAAGTCGCGAGTATCTTCATGAATTGAGTATTCGATCTCTTTTTGTGGCGACAAGGTCGCGAGACCGCCTTTACATTTTCATGTGATGGCTCATTGACCTGCCTTATCATTTTGTGTGGTCTTCCGAGTTAGACCTCCCTAATTAGAGGTCCTCCCCCCACCTTTTATGGCGACAAAATCGCGGGACGTCTTTACACTTGTATGTAAAGACCCATTGATCTTGCCTTATCATTTTTCAAGTATTTTTGCCTCTGCGGAGATGTTTTGTTGCAACAATATGACAGGCCTAGATATCCTTGCGAATATAAAGTCCTATGACATTAAGTCTTGCGACGAAATCGCGGGACGTCCGTACACTTTCATGTAAAGACCCAT
Source organism: Papaver armeniacum (assembly GCA_023531295.1). Lineage (NCBI taxonomy): Eukaryota > Viridiplantae > Streptophyta > Magnoliopsida > Ranunculales > Papaveraceae > Papaver > Papaver armeniacum. The sequence goes on from JAJJWW010001346.1 coordinate 134,159, forward strand.
TGATCTCGCCTTACCCTCGCGTTAGTATTATTGCCTCTCAGGATCATTGCACAAATATGACAAGCCTAAGTCTTCTTGCGAAAACAAAGCCTCATGACATTTGCGTCTGTTTTGACACCCCCTAATGGAGAGTGTCGCCCTTATCATCTCCCGGTTGCCCCTTGAGGAGGCGAAACATCGGCCATACAAGACTAGCTCCTCCCATCGGTCTTAACAACAACTGGTTGTTTTATGATCTCTTATCCCTTATACCTATAGCGGTTTATGGTTACGAGACTGCACCTAAAATGGAGTTTTCTTGGCGAGTGCAACGCATGCCAAGACTTGCCAAGAATGGCGAGGTAGGTTCATCCATCCCGGGCACTCTGGCTGTGCCGTGTACCTCGGCGCCTTGTGCATACTGACTCCTAGGAAGAGACCCTCGGTCGCCCAACCGCAGTATAACCTACATATATAGTTGGGAATCCAAGGTACCTCTTAGGATAGGCTTTCATGGGCCCCAAATTTACATGGTTCAGGTCAGAGCGGTGTAACCTTCCCCCTAACCACGGCGAGAGATACCCCTTATATGACGCACTTTAGGTCTTACATTTGCCTCTTACGAAATGTTATTCGCGAACTAGGGTGTACGCCATAAAGGTTCGTCCCATTCATTTGCGCATTTATATTTGTTAAATCATTCAATCATTCATGTTTCATTATTTGCTGATATTTGTTTTGAAGTATTCCTCGTGACTCTGTTTTCACTTGTTGCATTTCACTTTTCTTTCTTAGTCATATTCTCATCTTATTCTTGGCTGCGAGATTCTACTTTTATCATTACTTGATTGTTACTTTGCATCTGCTCATTATTGATTATTCACTTCTTATGCCTTTTGTTCTCATATCTTTTGCTTCTTCATTGCTATAATATTGGTACGTCTCTCTAAGCATTCATCTCAAGGCACGTTCAGCCCCTCACTTCTATAGCATCTACCATTAGTTTTCCTTTCTCCGCTTTCATCTCTCACATCTTTGTTTCCACCCTTTTCTTTTGGCATTCCTTTCTTCGGAGCTTTCTACATCTATTTCATGACATTGTTGCGACTCCTTCCAATCTCCTTGTATAATACCAATGCCATTTGGATGTGGGAATTTAATACATTGATGATACGTTGGCCGCGACTCCCAAGATTTCATGAAGCCATGGTCTCCCAATCAGCGCATTGTATGGAATTCACATCAACCACACTGAGAATAAAATATCGGTGGATAATCCTTGTAGAGGTATTCTCATGTGAACCTCTCCTTTTGGTTTGTTTGCGGTCTTAGTTAAAGCCATATATCTTGTATGTCGGGGAATTAAATCCTCATCTTTTCCGCCCATCGTCTTGTAAGTATGGTAGAAGAGAATATTCACTTGAACTTAGGTGTCGATTAGAATTCGGTTGATCGCCAACAAACACGCCTCATCATCTTCTCCATCAATCGGTTTGGGTTAATCTCTAGTCTCACAACCAACGGGCTATCGTGTGTTTCTCTTCCTTTTGGTACTTCATCTGCAGAGAAAGAAATAGTCTTCAAGCGCCACTTTTCTAGCTGCGTTGTCCTCGCTGAGACTCATTATTTCTTTATCATTAGCATCTCTACAAAGACTCTCTGAGCACGTTGTCATGAAAATCTTCGATGGTGCGATAGGAGTGGACGATAGAGTTGCAATTCAAATTCTTAGCTTTGGTTCCTACTTCTATCACAAATGTTTCCTTTCCTTTGTTGACAACCCATTACTGTGCATTTCGGGCGGTGGTGGTAATGTCAGCTTGTTTCTCCTCCTTTAGAAAGTGATTCAGCTTCCCTGATCAATCATCCACGAGAATAATTCTCTTTATGTTTCTACAATCATTTGTTTGATGCCCATGGAAGCGATGGTAAGAACAAAACTCATGACTTCTATCACGGTGGTGGTTCCATTCCAACATTCCAAGGTCTTTGGTACATTTTCCATCACAAGTATAGCTTCCCAAATCTTTTCAACGCTAGCATTCGGTGGAGGCATCTTAATTTGTTCCCATATTGTTCTATGACTTTCAGATCTACTCCCGGTTATTTTGCCTTCGCCCACCATAAGTTTCTTGCACATGATCTAGCCTCCGAATCTTATTATTGCTGTTACGGTTGTGGTAGTTTCTCTCTCGCTCAAACTCCTCTTGATCGTGGCTTCCCATGGCTACTATCTTCTTTGTCCCTCATTGACACTCCTTGCTTTGTCCCTGCGAAGTGCTCGCCCTCGCATTTATGAATTGAGGCAACAAGCTTGCGTTCGCGGCGTTAGAACTTGTATTCACATTTGGATAAGAATTCATTTCATTCTTGTCTTTTTCTAAAGCGATGTATTCTTCACCGTAATTCTCATGATTACGCCATCGTGATTGTATTTTGATTCTAAAAATTTGAATGTATAACAAGTTAGTCGCAAGAGAGCATTCACAAATGAGAGTATGAGATATCTCTCCTCAACCCGTCCCGCCATTTCTACACATGGTCCTCCGTCTTTCTTACATCAACTGTCTTAAACTCTCGCCAATCCTTTGTTTCAATCCAAATACATCTTCAATACACAGTCGCGAAGAGTTGTTACTTATGTATGCTCCCGGGAATGTGGCTTGTAAATGATTGAATGATGTGATTGTGTTCCTTGGCAGACCTTCAAACCATTTTAGTGCTTCTCCTATTAAGCTTGACGCGAAATATTTGCATAATATAGCATCATGATTCTCCCATTGTAACATACATCTCATGTAAGCTTTAATATGTTGTATCGCACAAAGTTGTTCCATCAAAGATGTTGGTTAATGCCAGGTAGATTGCACTTAGGAGGTATTCCTCCCATCTGTACTTCCCTAGCGTGAAGGGGTTCTTCGCGGCTTCCTGCGATGGCTTCGTCCAGTTGTCTCCTTCCTCCTTCCCTTACATTATTCGGTAATCCTCTCATTTCAAATAGTTCTCTTAAAGATTTGTTCATTTGCCTCGAATTTGTTTCACCGGTCTTTTTAGCTCTGCTTTCTCCTTCTTCGCTCGTGCCTATTTTGACCTTCCCGCTCATTATTTTCCCCTCTCCTTTCCTCGCGACGCTCTTCGTCTCTTTCGTTAATTCGCACGCCATTATATCGGTTGTTCTCTTTTCTTGGTTGCCTCTCGGCTCTCATCATCTGCACCCTCTCATATTCTTCATTAATATTTCTATTAGTACGATTACATTTCCCTTCTTCTTTCGCGGTTATCATGGTTATTTTGCTTAGGATTGCCTCCTCCATCTCTTGATTTTCCATTTCTTCTCTTAGCCTTTCTCTCTCGCGAGCTAGTCGCGCTTTGTTCAATGTAGTGTCTCTCAATGTCATCCTCGATCTCTCTGTTTCTTCTCAATTCTTCTCTCCCATGTAGGATTATTCTTCCTTCAAAGAGTGGTCATTCGGTCCTTGGAGTTGCATGTTTCCTTGATTTTCCCCATTTCGCTCATTTGGAAGATTTTAATTTGAGGAATATAACGATCTTCTATTTCTCCTCTTCTCTCGCCATGCTTTCTGCGTTTGGATCTTGTGTTTCTCCTCGGTGCTTTCTGTTGGTAAAACTCTCCTTCTTTCTTCTCTGTTCAATCTAGACCTTGATCTCACGCTACTTCTAGATCTCCTACTTTGCAACCTCATATTTTCCATCCTCAATTCATGATTTTGTCTTGTCAAGTTTGCTCGCTCCTCCGCTTCTAATCGTCTCTCTTCGTGCATTGTTTGTCTCAATCTCTCTAACGCTGCCATTTCTTCATTTCTGAATTCATTTCTCCATTCATCCCTTGCTCTCCTTGTCCATTGTTCACCAACACGCCTTTGCTCTTCTCTCTCTTCTTGAAATCGGATCTCCAAGTATGCACACTTACTCTATCATAATCCACAGCCGCGTTTTGCTTGCGGGGAGATCGGCGGTTGATTTTGATCTTCTCCGTCATTTCTCATATTCATCCTTGAAGATTCTCCTGTTTCATTCCTCCTTTCCCCAAACCAAGTCTCCCACTTCTTCTTACAATCGTTGGTTGTTCCTGTATGTTTCTTCTTCTAGCCATCTTTCTTTTTCAATGAATTCTTGAGTATCTTTTCCAAATCTCTTCTCTGTTAATCCAAATTCTTTCCAATTTCTTCGTCAATCACTGCTCTCCCTGTTTCTAGCGCATATGTAGTAGCAGGAAATCCCACACTACACCCCTCACTATATTTTGGTTAATTAATCCATTGAAAGTTGCATAATTGAGAATGTTTATTGATTAATTTCATGAGTTCTACACACAAGAAAAGTAGAATTACACTTAGCAAGTAAAACACTCTTAAACTTTCTCTCTCCTAATGACTTGCCTAACAATTCTAAAAAGATCTCCCTCTACAACAGACTCACTCGACCCTTTATATAGGGTAATACACAGTGGATGACAGCTAAGCTATCCTTTATTTTCGGGAATGTCTCGCGAAGTGTCGCCCGTGTACAACTATTCAATCTCGCGACACTTCTTAACCTCGCCAGATCTCACGTCTTCTTTATGTCTCGCTTTGTCTACCGTTATTCTTTGCGTCGTTTATTTTAGCTCTCTGCGACTGCCTCGCGGCATCGTTGTTTATACACTTCGCGAGTCCTGTACGTTGCGATATTATGGTCCTACAACTACCTAACCGAACTTACGTACAATAGAATTTTGATTTAGTGTACGTAAAGTTCGGTTAGTTGTCAACTTGCTTGACCAGTGAACTATGAGTTGATTGTTAGCCCGATAAAATAATATAAATGGCAAGAACTTATTTCGATTGCAATTGATGTTGTTCCTTTTCTTGTAGATTGAATGTCAACCTATACCAATGGATAATCAACCTTCTCCGGTTGGCATTTGTTTGAAGATACATCTAATCACTATGTCAATGATTTGGTTTTGATGAAACTATTGATGCGAAGAATTGGGCTAGTGAACATGCCAAGAAAGCCATGTGCGTATTAGTTTTGAATGGAAAAGAAAGCCAAACTCGTTTTGAAATGGTTTGTGAGAGAAGTGGAGATCCCAATGTTAGTCACAAGAAGAAGGGGTTATGTGTATAAAGGAAAGATTTACGAGGAAGAACACAAAGGCTCAAAGAAAACTAAATGTCCGTTCAAGCTAGTATTTAGTAAGTGCAAAAAAAAAAGAATGGATGGGTTTCTATCTATGGATAAGGTGGTAGGCCATCATAACCACCCTCGTCCGGGATGATCTTGAAGGACATGCAATGGCCGCTCGGCTCACTCCCAAGAAATGGAGAAAATAGCTAAATTTAGAGAATGGGAATTTCACCACTTAACATGCTTTTGCTTACTAAAGGATGATAACAAGGATAATGTATCATCTTTGACGACCATTTACAATGCAATTGAGACAATTAAAAGGATTGAATGGAAGGATAGAAAAGTGATTCAACAAATGTTTTTGGTAGCTAAAGAGAAAGGCTACGCGGTTCAAAAGAAGGTGGGTCAGGAAGATCAAATAACGTATCTCTTCATTGCGCATCCGAAGAGTGTTCAATTGGCTCAATCCTTCCATCAAGTTCTTATAATGGATTGCACTTACAAGACTAACAAATACGAGATGCCATTGTTGAATATTGTTGGTCGTACCTCGACGAAGTCACCGTTTACGTTGCTTTTTTTTTTTTCTAGAAGATGAGCAAGAACCAAGTTACACTTGGGCGCCACAACAAGTGAAGGCCATATACCGAGATGATGATATCCATGGTTATAGTGACGGACAACGATGTAGCATTAATGAACGTAATAGAGAGAGTCTTCCCATTAGCACATAATATGCTTTATACGTTCCATATTTGGTGTAATGTGATGAATAGGTGCAAGCCTCAAATTTGTCCACCAAAGAGGAAAGCATTTGAAGAGATTAGTAAGCTAGGAAGATGAACAAGCGAACGTAAAAGAGGAATTCGATATACAATACACTATAAATCACGCTAAATGGGTTGCTTTCTCGAGTGAATGGGAGTCATTGACTTGGTCTCTCACCGAAGAAGAGTATAATCTAAATCTTGCGGCATTTATCGAACATTGGTCTAGCCCCGAATATCCAGGGATATTTTTAACGTATGTGGTTAAGCAATGGTTGGAACCGCACAAAAGAGCGCTTCGTTTATGCATTTACCAACCACCATAAACACTTTGGGAATCAAGCGACAAGTTTGGTAGAATCGGCTCACCACCGGTTGAAGAAAAATCTTTTTGGATGTGTCGATAATTTTGTGATTGTGTTTAATGCAATGGAGAATTACTTCAACCGTGAGATTGATAGAATTAAAAGGAAGTTTCAAAAAAGCCGCATCATGAAGTACAAAAAGATTGTGGACAAAGGTGGTAACATCACTGAATATGGCGGACCTTCGGTTGTTTAAGGACTTCATTATAATGTTTCGCGTGCTTGCATTAAGAGGTTAATGGTAGAGGTTCATTTGATTGACATATGGGGAACCAAGCCGGACGAGGTGTGTGTTTGCAACATGATGAAGTCATGGGACTCCCTTGTCGCCATATGATAGTTAAGTATGAACATGGCATAATCCATCTAAGCGATATAGATCCATATTGGCAACAATTAAGTTTTGTCCCTCCTCCAAAGGGCGATGTCGGAGAAGAGTTTGGTGACAATGAGATGGGAAGAATCGTTATCGAGATGTACCAAGAACATGAACAAACTCGAAAAGCAAATCTTTTGGGATGACATGCGGCCAATTGTTTATCCACACACTTCGGAGGAGAATGTGCACGAACCGAAAAAAAGGCAAGGGCAAAGGTAGGCCAATCACCAAAGAAACAAATAAGAGAATATGCAAAGGTGTTGGGTAAGAGGAAAAGTGAAATAACCCCTTTTACTAGAGACCCTTGTGGGCATGAGCATACAGCGGCGAAGTATCAAGAAGATTCTAAGAAAGGTCTAGGAATACTGTGGAAAAGGGGAAACAAGTGAACGGGATATGAAGAAAAAAGGACCGATGTTACGCTCGCAACCAACCCCACCTACTCCATCGGAACCTAGCCAACCAATTCAACGAGGCGTTAAGCTTAAGGCTCAATATGCCGCATCCAAGAAAGAAGTCGACCAATTGATGATACATCAACTTTGTTGATAGAAGGTACTTGGAAGAGCTACCTACATATATTAGAAAGTACGTCATATCCACCGATGACGTCCTGCGCGGATGGTAATTGCGGATTCCACGTTGTCGTACAACAACTAGGGCCTTTCTGAAGGTGCAAAGTTGTATAATGATAATCAAATCACTTATGTCCGGCAAAGGATGTTGATGAAGCTAAAGGACAACCCGGAATTTTACAAGCGAATGTTGTCCGATGGGGATGCTAGTCTCAATGTGCGGTTTATTAGGTATCAAGGCGTCTCCACGGGGGATCCAATCACAAGGGATCATTGGATGGGCATTCCGATATGTGGGCACTTAATCGCCGAAGCATTCAATTGCGTGGTTCACTATTTCTCAAAAGGTGCTAGTTTCACATACACTCAAGAAAACAAAGATATGTGTCGAGCAACTTAAACGTAGGAGGTGGTGATTGTGCTTGTTAACAACAACCATTTTATAGGCCTCGGTTAGAAGACGATTGTCCTTTGCCTCCGATATGCGGATACTCTTATTGGAAAGGATTTAACCTTGACACAATGTTGGGATGGTGTATTAAGTACGAGCATAACATGGAGATGTGGAAAACTTTGAAGGATTCGGAAAAAATCATACACGAGGTGCAGTTTCCTTATGGATGATTAAATGTACCATTGATTATACTAAGTATGCTCTGAACATCAACACAAGAATCAAATATTGTGTTTTTTTGGAATTAGGTCTTATTTTTGGGTTATGCTTTGAACATTTTCATAAGAATAAGAGACGAGACTGTTATTTTTGGATTTTTTTTTTTTTTTTTTCATATTGAAACTTAATTACATGACATCGCCAAATAAAGTGAGACATCAAGACTTAAGTTCGGTTAGGAAATGAAATTAGAGGACATTGCCGAACTAAAACTAAAGCTACATAACATTTAATATCCAAAACGCGTTATGAAAAGTCTTTAAGGAGGCGGAAATGATATTCATATTTGAAATCCTTTCTCTTCCATCTTCACCATTCGTTTTTGATGTTAAAATGATTTTGGAGAATCCTTCACCCCTAAGTCGATACCGCCTTACAATACGAAATAAAGCCATAAATTCCACAACTCTAGCTCTAATCTTGTCGAATCGAAGGAACAATGCTATTTGATCACGGTTATGAGGGTTTGTTGTGTCGGAGCAGAATTTCTCATGAATTTTCCCCAATAACTTTGACTCATAATACCATTCATTCTTCGTTCTTCACCCCTCTTTGGATAGTATAGTATGTAGTTTACGCAAAGAGATAGATCTTCATCTAGAGTAAATTTAGAAGTAGCGGCTGCCATTATTAGAAGAATTTGAGACAAAATGTTATCTATGAGACACATATTTATACCACTGGGTGTATAACGGCTATAAAAATAGCCGTTTCTTGACATTAGTGTCATTCAAATTTCAAACTACATAGTTCGGTTACATAACAAATGCATCGAGAAACCGGAACTCAAAGGTTGATTGTTTAGTAAATCATAGGTAACCAATCGTGTAAACCACCAAATTTACATTGTAATGTTCGGTTACCAACGAGAAAATCAGGGTAATTTAACTAATCACTCAGTAACTTTCGTTTGATCTAGCTGCTGTGAGTTCGGTTACATTACTGAAATCAATGAAGGAACCGAACTCTTGGATCACCAAGTTCAGTTTACACCTGCAAAAGTATTGTGAGGAACCAACATTACACTGTAACTTCTTGTTCGAGTTCGGTTAGATTACGTTTTCTCCCAGTGCCGAACTTTACACTTTAACTTTTCAAATTTTCTTGTTCGAGTTCGGTTACATCGCATTACTCTATGATTAACCGAACACCGGACGAAGTTATTGCCGACTTTGAAAACCAACGGTAACTTTGACTAGTAGGAGCAATTATTGCGAAATGCTAACTTTTTTTTAAAAAAAAACTAGCCGTTGGGTACTTTTTTGCTATAAATAGAGACCAATCTCTACCAAACTTATTCACCCATCACTTTCAATCTTCCTAAATCGATTTACCCATCACTTTGGAACACTAAAAATGGCTCCAACTCCGTTCAATGATCTAGAAGATGTTGCTATTGTCGAGCACACACCACTCTCACAAAGCACTCCGTTGAGGAAGCGCAATGGGTGACCAAAACGAAGACCCAACAAGAGGGCCTTACTTTGGGCATGATCAAAACACCAATGCTTGGTGGAAACGGGTGTTTAAGGTTTTTAAAGCACTAAGGGAAATCGTTATAGGAGGACGCTCCAGCAAATAAGGGAAAGGTACGCATATTTATACAATGAATGCGTCTTTGTTGAGAAACAATTGAAAGCTCGTAAGGGGCTATGCCAAACGAAGACCGAATGAATAGAGTAAGTTTGTGAATCAATAGGCCTCTCATCAAAAATATTTATTTGGTTATGATTATTCAACAACGCTAACTTATTTAAAAAATTGTTTTCCCAGGTATACTTTGGGTGGAGCCAATCGAATTAAGGTACGGTCATGAGTTTACGAGGACTGCTACACTCTCTTGGAGGAAGTTGAATGGCAATTCGCCCAATATAATTAAACTCGTAGAGAATCCCTAGGCGATGTATTGAACAATTTTATGTGTTTTACTTCTATTTTATTTCAACTACATGTATGTTTTTTCGATTCAATAAAATGAGTGAATTCAAATCTGGGAAGTTCAATTTTAGGTGAGTGTGAGTTCGGTTTACATTACGAAATCGTGAAGGAACCAGAACTTTTCTCAGTACCAAGTTCGGTTACTGCAAAATATTGTCAAGGGGCAGAACATTACATGCTGTAACTTCTTGTTCTCGAGTTCGGTTAGATTCACGTTTTCTACAGAGTAACCGAACTTTACACTTTAACTTTTCAAATTTTCTTGTTCGAGGTTCGGTTACATCGCATTACTCTGCGATTAAGCAGAACATTATAGTTCGGTTACCTTCAAAATATTACCAGTGCACCCCAGAACATTTTAGAAATTTTCTTGTCATGAGTTGGTTAGGTTTCCTTTCTGTATGTAATAGAACATTAAGTTCGATTGATCCAAAAACATTGTAGGTAATTGAATACATAGTTCGGTTGTTTACGAGATTTAGTATATTAACTGAACTAACTAATTGTTTCTTAAAAATTTGAATGTAATGAAACACTTAATCGTCAAATAGCCAAACTAATCCCTTAGAACACAAATTAAAAACCAAATTAAGAAATTTAATTACTAATCCACATCACTAAATGTTGGAAGCGCACGAACATAAGGAAACAAACTACCAAATCCGCCATAAAAAAGTATTCCAAATATAAGGAACCAAACTACCAAATCCGCAATTAAAAAGTCTTCCAAACATGAGAAACCAAAGTAATAATTGTTGCAATCACTCATTTACCACGACCACTACGAAACTTTTCTACTCTTGCGTTTAGGAGCTTTAGTTCGTCCTTCGTGAGTGTCATCTCCTTTGTTTTGTTGTTCAACCATCCGAGGCTTGAACCTTCCCCTTGTCTGACTCCTCTTGACGGCATGGTCCAGCTTGATCAACCTGGCTTGTATCGACAAGGCTGGGATTAAAAACATTAGTTATTTGGTTATGCAGTCATTTTGTTCTCGAGTATCCATCGGCTCTCCACTCGGATTTTTGCCATCATTTTCTTCAACAATTTTCCACTTGCCTTCACCTATTCTCATCAAAAACATAAGTAACTATTATTTTCAATACTTCATAACAATTTGAAACACAAAAAAGAAGAGTAAATTTCTTCTGCTTGAATTCCACAAGATCAAGGCCTCATCACCACACGGAGGGTATGCTTCATAATTTTCTTAGCCTCTTTCTCCACTGCCTTCGCTTTTTGTCTTCTCAAGACGGGCTTGTTGGATGGTGTTTATTACACGAGGATGAGAAACATGTTCATACCATTCCATATATCCCTCGTCGCGGACATTTGGCTCATCAAAAGAATCTTGTAACTCTTCAGCTGGAACAAGATAATCCCCAAAGTTCTTCCGGTGGTCCACCGATGGAGCGGGATCGTATTTTGGGGTGAACTTCATCTCGGTGCTCTTAGTTCCCCGCTTCTTCACCTTTGAAGTTGAAGTTTTCCACTTGTGGGACACTTTGGACATAAGAAACTTGTCTTAATACTCTTAGAGGATTATACATTGTACAACCTCCGAGGATGAAACAACGGTCCATTATACCCATGTGGTGAGAAATCAATAACCTCAACATCCTCCTCGTCTTCATCTCGATGGAATGGTGTAAGGATGGAAAACCACATCTTCCACTGTTAACGTATCCAATTTCTCCCTCAACTCCAACACCTTTTTTTCTTATTCTTTTTCTGTGAATTCAAAAATTCATATTTACCAAATTTAGGCTTCCCATAAGGCCAAGGAGTGTGAGCATGAGACAATTGAAGTTTAGGGAAGTGGTCGTAACCCAAACCTATAAGAAGAGGCAACAAATAATACATTCGCAATATGATTAGTAACAATACACATTCATTCACTTATATATTGAAACACACAAACGATAATTTAACGGGAACCTGAACAAGGGTGTATAAGCCTCCAAAATATAGACTCTTAAGCCTCGAAGCTTTTAGAGTTCTCTTGAACGAATGAAAGCATGAATGCCCCAACAGTAGTTGTTCACCTCATCCAAGGGGTCCAATAGCTGGAGGTAATGAGCATTTACCACATGACCTGAATCGGGGGAAGAAAATGGTTCCTAGTTGATATAACAAATAAGCGATCACATGGTGCTTAACCTTCTCCTCTGTCATCACCAACTTTCCTCGAGCAACCAAATCTTTCGTCCTGAAAACTCATCAAACAAGGTCTTGAGCTTGATCTTTTTCAACTTCTTCTTATGCGTGCGGTCTGCCTCGAACTCATTATACTCATCACCTTCGTCGGGCTCTTTGTTAGCTCGTCTAAACTCACATTGTGCCTTTTTATCGCTCCATCCTAGACACCTTTCGCATAGCTTTTCAAGAAGTTCAAAACTCATCGAAAGATCGTAGCCATCTCGAACACTTGTTCCTGTTATTGGTAGGGCTGTGATTCTAAAACAATCATCCGGAGTAATTGCCATCTCACCAAAAGGTAGATGAAAGGTATCCGTCTCTGGATAAGACCTCTCGGCAAATGCGAGAATGATGTGATGCATCAAATTTTTGGTGCGCATGTTGTATCCGTTCCATAGTACACAATCAAATCGCTAAGCGCACCTCATCACACTCATTTTCTATATTCCATATCTTGTTCTTTTGACGTTTCAAAACACGAAACTGACATTAGTATGATCCTACAAAAGCAACAAACTATCTTATATACTAATATATAGAAAAGAACAATATATGTCAAAATATAAGTTCAAATAAAAGAAGATGGTAGAAATCTTGATGGTTAAGATTGAACCATACCTTTATCGCAAAGATCTTGGCAGCCCATGAGTTTTGTAGCCCATCAATAACTCCCCCTCCATCTCTCGGAGTACCATAAGTTGGATTCTTTGGAGACAAACACAAATTGTCATCGGGAATGTAAGAATATCTAGCACAAGGCTTTTTAGGCGTCTTTCTAGGTTTCTTTTGCACTATTTCTACTTGTGCCTCTTCCTCTTCAACTTTCTCTTCATCCAACTCCTCTCGATTCAACATCATCCTTATCTCCATCTTCCTCATCTTTGTCACCCTCATTTGGTTCACCACCATCTTTGTCACCCTCATTTCCCCCTCCTTGGCTGGTTCACCATCATTGGCACCCTCATTTCCTCCTCTTTCAATTTGGTTCACCTTCTCCACCTTGATGTTGTTCTTCATTGTCGCTTCCATGATCTCTTCATTGCCCATCGCTCCCACAATCTCTTCATTAACTTGTTGGATTACGTTGTCAACATTATCTCTATTAACACCATCTTGGATCACAACATCCGGTAATGACCCACCCTCTATACTTAGCATTTTGGTTCCACGGTGACCGCATCACAATGTACTTTGCCTCGAGGGTGGGAGTTCTTAGATCTTCCGGCCAAAGGTTTGTTTGGTTTTTGCCTCTTCCACTAATCAAGAAAACAAAAGATATTAGCTTAAAAAAATAGGCCAACTCTAATTTTGGGACCATAGTATAGTTCGGTTAACAAATATTTTTTGAGAACAAACCGAACTCAACATTGGTAAATGTTAATGAAGAGTTCGGTTTGTCATCATTTTTGCGAACAAAACCCGAACTCAACATGTTTAAAAAACTCATCAAGAGTTCGGTTTGTCAAGATTTTTTTCTAAAGAGTTCGGTTACATTATTTTTTTAGGTAAAGTTCTTTACTTTCTAAGGTTAGATTTTTATGCGAACAAACCGAACTCAATATGACGATTCGGTTACATAAAAACTCATATTAGCGAGGCAAAAATAAGCGGAGTTCGGTTACATGTAAAAAAATTGTTTTAAAAACATTTAAGTTCGGTTAGAATTTTTTTTGCTTCTTTGCGATCTAACAGAACTTCAAGTTCGGTTACCTAGTTTTGATACCTAGAGAACCATTGTTCTTCGTGTTCTTCCTTTCAGAAGTTCGGTTAACAAAATTGAGTTTTTTTGAAACTCGACCTACTTAGAACTATCTTTTTTTATGAATCGCCATTTGAACCCTATTTTGATGATTTCTATTCATTTAAAGCGAATCAAAATCAAATTAAAAGCAATGGGTTTGTTGCAAAATACCGCGAATCGGTCCCATGGCGAATCGAGGCTTCGGCAACCGTCTATTATCTGGGATTATGGCTTCACTTGGTTGTTCAACTTCTTTTGAATCGAAAATCGCTCGGCTGATTTGCTAGATGTCCCAATCGAAGACCTTCTCCTTGAAGTCTTTTGGTTTGCTTTCGAAGAACCATTGTTATATTGATTGATTAATCGACGATGAATTTTTTGAATCGGCTTGATTAATCGATGGAAATCGGCAAAGGCGATGTTGTATTTGGGGAAGAAGAGAAGCGAATAGGGAAAGCGAGTTTGATAGAAAGCTGTTTTTTGTTTTGGTTTTTTTTAGTTTTAGGTTTTGTTTTAGATTATTAGGTTAGGGATAATTTTAATTAGGGTAAGGGACAAATTGGTAATCTTATGATTTTTAGGACATCCCTTAACATTGTAGGGTAGGGGGCCTTATAAAACAATGGTCCCCTAAAAAAAAGGCTGGTCCCCAAAAAACGGTTCAAATCTTTTTCTGCAGCATATCGCAGCTTGGCCAAACGTAATTTGCTAACCTAGGTAGACATTTGGAGGACTATGAACTAAGCTATATGGTTCTAACTAGGAGGTGCATGTGACCCAAGCCCACGCGGAAAATTGACAGTGTAGTATGTAGAAGGTGCTAGTAAGATTCTAATATTCTGCAGATTTTTTTGTTTTTGAAGCATATGGGATTCTAGCATTCTGCAGATGGCTGTGAGCAAAAGTATATGGGAATTGTTTTCCTTTTGACACAACCTTCCATTCTTAAAATAAAAATCAAAAATAAATAACCTTGTATTTTTAGGGGCGACTGATAAGACAAGGGTCACCCAAACCCAAAATGAAGTTACCCCTTATAGTTCAATTTTCGTAATGGCAAATTTTCCCTTCATAATCGGTAATACAATCGGTAGTTTAAATATAATTTAGAGAAATAGAAATTATGGTTAGTGTTAGGTCCATTTTTTGAGTTTTTGAGTAGAAGAAGAAGAAAAAGAAAAAGAAAAATTGGGAGAAAATTATTTTTTTTAAACCAATAACAAACATGGATGTGTATGAAGAAGAAGGTGAGAAACATCATGAAGAACATAATGTTTAAGATTCGATTACGTTTAGAGATGACGATTTGGGGTATTTGTTGAATGATCCAAATTTTTGTGGAGGAGAAGAAGCCCTAGAAGAAAATGAATAATCACACGAGATCGAATAATGGATCAAACATACAGGTATTGTGTTAAGAAACTAAAATAACCATTTTGTGTGCGTTTGTAAACAAAAAAAATTGATTTTTGTATGCATTAAATGATACAGGAGTATCGTAGCAGAAGTTGAGCCGTATTAAGGCTAGAAGAGTGACGTGAAGATTATCTTCACAGAGCCATATCAACGGCTAGATAGTTAGATGTGCAGATCATATGCCTGAGAACTTTAAAGTGGTGTGAAAGATTATATTCACACAAGCAAATATGAGAGAAAGAGGGACAGCTAAAAGGCTGAGATGGATGAGGCTAATCATTAGCCTAGGTTTAATTGAGCCATATTACGGCTAGAGAGTGTCTAGAAGGTACTAGAAGAGGAGTAAGTTTGATAACTGAGCCTAGAAGTTTGAGGTTTCCTACTTTAGATATGATTCATAGTTTAGATGAGTTATAAAACTCATAGCTTTATTATTTTTTTTTCAGCAAGTTTACACTCCTATAAAAGGAGGAGATTTGTAGGCTAGAAAATCAGGGAAAAACGAGAGAGTGCCGCCATAGTTTTGGTTTGTAATAGAGTTTTTCTTTCAAAGCAATAAAAGAAGAAGAAGTTAGAAGAATCAATCATGTTCTTTTCATTGTATTTTGTTATCTTTCTTTGGTTCTTACTAACTTCCTATTAAGCAGCACTGACTCTAGTTACCCTTGATCGATTATGTATCATTAAATGCCATGAACTACCCATAATCGATTGATAATGGAGTAACATATCTACCGATTATAAGATAATGCATCCAAATATCTACAATCGGTAGTCTCGTGGACGTAGAACACTACCGATCCCCAAATTGAAAATTTATCTTTCACCACACCAGTGAAAGGGATGTGGTACGCCGGCTCCGCTCCTCACTACTTTCCGTAAGCAGTTAGTGTATTACTTGGTTGAGTAATTTGAAACCGAAACCGATCCATATCTTTGGTAATTTCATCTAAATTTCTGTTGATATCTTTAATTTTTCTCGCCATTAATTTTGAAACGAAAGGCAAGTGGGTTGGATGAAGAAACGAAATCGAGTACCTTGTGCTTAAGGCAGTCCCCTCTTTCACATCGGCGCATGGATTCATAAGCAAATTCATCCATTACATCATCGGCATCATATGCTACTTAGCCGTCGACCAAATTCTTGATTTCGTCCCTCACTTATCTTCTCTCGGCATCGATTACTTTGCGAGAATCATTTGCAAGGATTTCTGAAGCTTTTTCAAGTCGTCTTTGACAGCCCAATCCAAACCAATCCATAGGCACATATGTAGTCAAAACATGATTTTTATTCTATACTCAAGTATCACGATTCATAGTTTGGACATACATACACATCGATTTTAAAATCACAACATCTGTCAAATCAAATATCTAAATAGAAAATTTCAAAATGAGTTTTGAAGATAAGTTCATGATCTACAAGATTCATGTTACACACGAATTCAAAATTTATACACAAAATCAAGAATACAAATTCAATCAGGAGTAATTTTTTCCACTCGTCATAATTTTTTAGCAACGTTATGCAGTTTTCTAAATTACTTTAAAAAAACTTTTCGAACTCCACATATTCTAAAAATTTTCATGGATGATCCTCATGATGTCTAAAGTACGGTATAAATTTCTAGACCCAATTTACTTTCGTTAAATAGATGTACATAAAACTCTATAATATGTTACAATCAGTGTCCAATACGATGTTGGAAAATTGAACTCAATTTTCGTATATGAATGGAAAAGTCCCCGATTTGGATTTGGATGTTGGGTTCTACAAAATGGTTGGGCTTAATCGTAATATTGGATGTCCATTAAGTTAAGTCAGTTTCGATTTCAAGTTTGAAACTAAACGAAACCTAAAACCCAAACGGGAATGGGAATTCTATTTAGAATTCAGGAGACATATCCCTTGGTGAAATCCTTGAAGCATCATGATTATTCAATGAAGAGGTATTTGAAGCATCCTTCATTGAAGAAGGTACCAGCAATTTCTATATAAACCCTGCACACACTTAGAAAAGATCAATCAACTAGAAACCTAATTATCATTCTAATGCTTTCTAAAATCATCAATCAAGTTTTGTGTTAAAAAGAGAGTTCATCACTTTAAGTTTTGTTTCGCCGTTTCTCGAAGTTTGGAGTGCTACTACATCGAGAAGAAAGTCATTGTATCCTGGGAGACAGACATCGATAATCCGTAAGAACCAGTGCGGGGTGAATCTGTCTTAAGGATAGAGGATATAATCCTTGCCTCGACTTTGATTTCGTCTAATTGGGTTTGCGTTTCTTTTCTTCTCTGTTTGTTTTATTGCAGTATATACACAAGATTGCCAACATACGATTAAACATCAAAAATTCAATTTTAGTTATAAATAATCTAAATTTCCAAGCATCACGAGAATAATAATATACCATAATGATTCAGTAAAATAAAATAAACTATTGATACTTATCGTGTTTCAACAATAGTTTCTCGTTTAATCTCTATGACAGAAGAAATCGTCTTAAAATTGTTGGAACAATTGCCGACATTCGCATGCAAAACAATCATAAAGAAAAACCAAACAAATAATGTTATGGCTGAGTCACGACCAGGTCGCGCTCTTTAAGACGTTTCGCGGCTCTGCCCAAGATTGTGCAAGCAGTTCTTTCATATCGCGTCGTCCCAGGGATAAAACAGCCGAGTAAATTTTCTTTCACAATCACTCCTGCACTTGAAAGTATGTGATACTTGTACACTTCTATAGTTCTATTCTTGCTCAAAATCATATTTGTAGAAAGCAAGTGATAATCATACACTAGTTTTCTTTCTCTCAAAAATCCTTATTTTTCTTTATAAACTCCAAAACATTAAAGAAAAAACTCTCTTGTTTTCCTACCAAAATATGATTTTTATACTCTTAATTATCACAAAATTAACACCATTAACTTCCCCTAAATAATAACAAAATAAATCTCCCTCCTCTTTAATGCAAGCAAGCTAAATCAAAAATCCTTACCCATTTTTGGTTCACCTAACGGAATTTGGTTCACCAAACGGAATAGGGACCAAAATGCTTAACGGAATAGGGACCATTTGGTTAACAAATCTCAATATGGACTGAAATACCTAACATAATAGGGACTTAAAATTAATAATATGTGAAATCGTTTATTTACAGAAATGTCATTTTTATAAAAATGATGATAAATATTTTAAAACTTCATATCTTCCAAATGGTACGTCGGATTTTTGTGAATTTTATATATTTGGAAAGCTCTTTGAATCACTTACGCAACGAGTATAAACAACTATATCAAATTTTTACTTTTTAATATATTTGTAATTCTCCAAAAAAATAGCTATAATTTAAAGGTAAAATGAAAGAGCATATACTTTTACATGTTGCCTATATGATGCACAAATACTTCATTGATATACTATAAAATTACTCATAGATTTTAGTTACGGATACGAAAGATTGCCTTCGTTTCATAAAATGTGATATTTTCATTTCTTTCATTTTTACCTAATAATAAACCAAATTGAAAAATAAAATGAAAGTACTACTTTTTCAGAAATGGAAGGAAAAATTAAGACAAAAATAATGTTGCCGACGTGCATCGCACGTGCTCACTATTTATTTCTTTAATAAAGATAATTATGACTACTAAAAACAACTTTAATAAAAATCATAAATGGAAATAATTTTTTTTAAAGAATATATTTCCAACAGAACCAAAGTGAAGTGGTCACCCACAAAGGCCTTTGAAACAAAAACATTTTTCTTTCCCCATCTCAACTACACGAACCAGAAGTTTTATAACATTTTTTATAATTGGGTAAACAAAACTCACTCTCCTATTTTCCATTGAAGGAGATCAGGGTAGAAACACAATTAAATTAATCACCGTTTCTATGAGGTTTGAAGATCAAAGTAATTTTATTTCTGTATGTGGACAGAAAAATAATCCACTAACAAGACTTATTAACATTGGGGATAATCGATTACAACTAAACCTAATTGAATATATTTTTCCATCACGTTTTTTCATTGAATATATATTTCCAGCGCATCAACAGGAAAACCAGATAGCGAAAAAAATAATTAATTACCGAGTCTGTGGTTAATTAATATTTTAGTATCGTCCTTTTCGTTTGGTGAACCATTAATATCTTGTGGCAAAGAAAATTTAGCAACAAAACCCCTAATTAGCACAAAGACAATTTATCTCGAACTTGTGCCAAGGCCCCCACACTTTGAGTGATGCAGAGCACAATTAATATCTTGAATAAGAAATGAAATTCTGGTCCGATGAGACTTTTGGATATGTCATTATTATTATTATTTCTTTTTTTTTTCTTTTTTTTGACACATTCTGCGGGCTAAAAGCCCAAAAAGGAAAAACAGAAACTGAAAAACAAAGAAAACAAAACTAAATAAATGACACTAATTTCTTTTTTAGTAGACCTGTTGAGCCTTGTCAGCAGCAAGAATCTCTCTGAAATCAGTTGTGAACTCATCATGTCTAATTTCCACCCAAGTCCTGCCCAAATGTAAGCCAACCAGGAAATCTGCGGCTCTATTTATTTCTTTATAGCAAAAAGTAACCCTCAATTTTACAAACATGTCCTTCAACTTCTTAACTCTTCTCCAGATTTGAATCACAGTCCAAGGGGGATCAGGATTCTTGGCAGTTAGCAGATTAAAAACAGCCATATAATCAACATCAAGATGGACTCTAAATTGTTTGACTGCCCATGTTTTCATAGAAAGCGGCCACACTTTCTCATTCACATAGGTGAGTCTATCAAAGGTACTCCTGTAGCTTGGTACCCCACTCTATACTGAGCTATAGACTTCATTAAGAGTTAAAGAACTCAACCTTAACTCGCTTCGAGGATATCATGCCATGGGAGAGTTGCATGATTCTATCTCCATATCATTTGTGAATCGTTATTCCCTTTGAACCTATTTCTAGGTGGGTATCCATCACAAAATGACTCAACTTCTAGTTGGAAAAAGTCCCATGCCTTTAGAGGTATATAATACCTTTTCTCTAGCTAATCCTTTCGTCAAAGGATCAGCCTAAGTTCTCTTCCAACCTAACATGATCCACACGTACAACACTAGTTGTGAGAAACTCTCTAAGCCGTGATGTGCTTTCGACGCATTTGTCGATTCTTACCGTTATAAAAACAGTTTTACTTTTGCAATAGTCGCGGTACTATCACGATGGATCATAATAGGCTGGTATCTATCTATCCCATACAAGAATTTGAGAAAGCAAGTTTCTCAACCATCCCGCTTCTTTACTAGCGGCTGCTAGTGCTATCAATCGGACTCCATCGTAGATTGGAGCTGAATTGTCTGTTTCTTTGACTTTTAAGACACAGCGCCACTAGCAATATTAAATAAATATCCACCAGTGGCCTTGGAGTCATCTAAAAGAGAGTTCCAATCAGCATCGCAGTATCCTTCAAGGACTGCAGGAAATCTCTTATAGTGTAATCTTAGGTTAACGGTCTTTTAAGATACCGCATAACCCTCTCAACCTGCATTCCAATGTTCCAAACCAGGAAACTGCATAACCTTGCATAAAACCCCCACTCGCATATGCAATGTCCGGGTCCAGTACAATCGGTTGCATAATGAAGACTACCAATTATACTAGCATATTCGAATTTTCTAATGCTATCACCGATGATTCTTAAACGATTTAACACTAGCATTAAAGGAGTACTCACGGGTTTACAATCAAAGTAGTTGTACTTCTTTAAAATCTTTTCAATATAATGAGAGCTGATCCAAAGAAATACCATCATTATAACTAGTAGTCTTAATTCCCAGAATTGCACTAGCTTCACCCAAATCTTTCATTTCAAAGTTAGACTTAAGCATATTCTTAGTTTCTTCAACCACGAGACAAGTTTGAACCAAAAATCAACAAATCATCCACATACAAACAAATCATGATGCACGTATGTTTTCAAACTTATAATATATGCATTTGTCACTTTCATTACTCGAAACCATGTGAAATCATCAAATTATCAAATTTTTCATGCCATTTCTTAGAGTTTGTTTCAAACCATAAAGTGACTTATCTAATTTACATAATTTTTGTTCTTGACACTGAACAACAAAACCTTCAGAGTTGTTCCATGTAAATTTCTTCTTCTAATTCACCATTTAAAAAAGCCGTTTTAACATCCATTTGATGAACAACAAGATTATGCACACAGCGCAACAATGAATCGAACACGAATATAAGTCAATCTTGTAACAGAGAATAAGTATCAAAGAAATCTAAATCTTCTCTTTGTCTGAAGCCTTTAGATACCAACCTAGCTTTGTATTTGTCTATCGAACCATCAGGATTCAACTTCCTTTTAAGTACCCATTTACAACCTATTGCTTTGCAACCAAGGGTAATCTAGCGTGCCAAGTTCCATTAAGATTATGGGAGTCCATTTAATTATCTATGGATTCTCGCCAAAACCGATTCAGGAGAATTAAGTGCTTCTTGAAGACTGAAGGGTCTTCTTCTGGGGTATAAACTTCAAAGTCGAACCGAGGTTCGTCACAGTCCCTAGCCCTTTTGCTACGCCTAGGTTCAATTTCATAATCTCTAGTTTCTTCATTTCTAGGTTCTTCTATTCTAAGTTCGAACTTGTACTAGGTAGAGAACCCCCACTATTTCTAAATTTAAAAGGAAATCTATCTTCAAAGAAATCAACATCAATAGATTCAATAATGACTTTATTATTAAGATCAAAAAATCTATAAGCTTTACTTGTTTTGAGCATACCCAACAAAAACACATTCATAAGCTTTACTAGCTAATTTTGATATTTTAGGATCGAGAATTCGAACATAAGCCAAACAACCCCATACTCTAAAATAAGAAACATTAGGTTTTATGTTTTTCCAAAGTTCATAAGGTGAAATTTTTGTTTTTGAATTTGTAACACGATTCAAAACATAACAAACAGTCAACAAAATTTCTCCCCACCAATGAGAGGCAGCACCGAACTAAGCAAACAAGCAGTCACAAGAGTTGTAAAAGTACGATTCTTTCTTTCAAACTTTTCCATTCATTTCGTGGTTATAAGGAAGCAGTTTTTTCATGTATAATTCCACAAGATTCATAAATTTCAGTGAATGGTTTAGAATCATATTCGATGCCTCTATCACTACGAAATCTCTTAATTTTTCTACCAAATTGATTTTCAACTTCAACAATAAAAACCTTAAATTTTTCAATAGCTTCATTCTTATGACTTAGCAAGTAAACATAAGTATAATTTGAAAAATCATCAATAAAATTCATGACATATCTTTTTCCATTTCTATTTAATATACCTTCAAATTCACACAAATCGAATGCACCAATTCTAAAGGTTCGATTCTCTAACAACTGATTTATGGGAACTCTTGGTTATTTTTGCTTGACTACAAGATTCACATTTTTTCAAAATCATGCATGGATATTTTTGGAATAAGACCTTGGTTGCTCATGGTATCTACTGATCAACTGTTCACATGACAAAGTCTAGCATGCCAAACATTAAAAGTACACACCATATAAGAAGAAGATGCAATTTTATTCATTTCAACATTAAGCTTAAACATTCCATCAAGTAGCATAACCTTTTCCTACAAACACGCTGTTTTTTGTAATTGTGTAAATCAGATCCAATAGTTTGATACAACCCAGCCTTGTTGAGAAGATAGCCGGAAACAAGGTTCTTTCTCATTTCTGGAGTGTGGAGGACATCTTTCAGCATAAGCGTCTTCCCAGAAGTAAACTTCAGTTCACTGCATTGCAGAACCTTTCACAATAGTGCTATGGGAGTCTCCCAACAACACTTTCTTATCCTTTGTTTCGTATAACTCTTATATAGGGACCTATCAAAACAACAATGGCGCGATGCACCATCATATATCCACCACCCATCGGTTCCACCAACCATGAAAAATCCGGGTCGAAACCATGGCAATTATAACGCTTTCAGCAACATTAGCTTGAGCGTTATTCTTTCCTTTGTTATTCCTGCAATCCCTAGCCATGTGGTTAGGTTTACATGAGCATAACAAAGAACTTCGAATTGGAATTCTGAACATTTCTTGATAGGTGTGGGTTCTTGTTTTGCTTAGGTTTTCCTTTCTTTTGGTTCTGGTCAGGTTTCATAGGTTTTTTCTTAGGTTTCAAGATCGCTCGAGTCTGATTCTTATTGTTGGAAACAATAAGAACCTCTTCCTTTCTATCTTGTTTCCGTGCTTCCTCTTCAACCCAGAGTTTACAATCAAACTTTCAAGAGAAAATTCCTTAGACTTATGACGCAAAGCATTACGAAAATCTTTCCAGTTAGGTGGTAACTTGTCAATCATAATGACTACTTGAAATTGTTCATCAACTTTCATACCTCTCGGTCGAATTTCATGGGCAATTTTCTAAGTTCATGAGCTCAGTGCAACAACCGATTTATCATCCACCATTTGATATTTCATGTAGCGCTTACAGCATATTTCTTCGATCCAGCTTCCAGTTGTCGTATTTTTTTCGTAAGGCATCCCAAACATCTTTGGCGTGTATCAAACGTGGATTAATATTCATATAAATCGTCGAACTAATGCATTGAGAATATAGTTCTTGCAATCAAAATCATCATCAACCCATTTTTCATAGGCTTTTTGTTTTTCTTCACGGTTTGGGTCTAGCAAAGTTCTTCGGTTGTTGAGGAGTTGCACTTCATTGCTATCACACTTGCCGCCCCTCTACCATTTCATGCCGCCCTTTACCAAGCTTGTATTCCAAGACTCTAAATGCTCCAATATGAGCTGGAGTGGACATCGGATTAGCAGGTGTGTAATTGTCTGGATGCCCCAAGACATTAGGAGCATAAAAGATCCAAACATAGAAGAAGATAGCAAAAGCTAACCACCCTACCCCGGCTTGTCAAATTTCTACGTAAATTTTGGGATCAAAATGCTGTCTGGTAGAGAGATCTAAATATAAATTGTGGAACCGTTGAAAGTTTTCGTGTCACTGCTCAGAATTGTTGGAAGCATTGTTGGCCACTAGCCAGGTTTACGCAAGAGGAAGATTATGCCTCTGCCTCCAGCAGTTTTGAGGTTTTCATATGGGCCTTAGGATCATAAAGTTCAAAAGACAATTTTGCACTAATATAAGGGTAAATTTATTAAATACCCTTAGTTTTGACACCCAATAAATATACCCTTATACAACAATATAAATACCCTATCATTTAAAATACCTTATCCCTTAAAAAACAGATTACCTTAATACTCTCACTTACAATATTATTTTCCATTTAAAAATCTTATCCATTAAAAAATAAATTTTCCTATTATTTCAAATCCACCAGCAGCACCATTTCACCACCACCAACAACACTGCCGCCACCACCACTCCACCACCACCACCACTCCACCACCACCACCGCCACTCCGCCACCACCACTCCGCCACCACCACCACTTACTAAATACAACCACCAATAATATTCCACCACCGTCACACACCACCACCACTGTTGTTGCCGCCGCCACCGCCTCCGCCGCCATTAATATTAGGTGTCAACAACTGAAGTTGATCCAAAAAAATCAAAAGTTCAAAAATATTTGTCAAATTTGGTTGTTGATTCCATTTTTCCATTGTTGATACACAAACATTGGTTGTTGACTCCCTAAAACTAAGGTCAATTTCTATTGTTGATACACAAATATTTGTTGTTGATTCCATTTTTCCATTGTTGATACACAAACATCGTTGTTGACTCCCTAAACTAAGGTCAATTTCTATTGTTGATACACAAATATTTGTTGTTGACTCCTTACACTAAGATTAATTTCTATTGTTGATATACAAATTTGGTTGTTGATTCCATTTTTCCATTGTTGATACAAAAACATTGGTTGTTGACTCCTAAACTAAGGTCAATTTCTATTGTTGATACACATATATTTGTTGTTGACTCCTTAAACTAAGATCAATTTCTATTGTTGACACACAAATATTGGTTGTTGATTCCATTTTTCCATTGTTGATACACAAACATTGGTTGTTGACTCCTAAATAGTTGATGGAGTAGTATTCAACAACTTGTCGTCCAACCTCACCACCACCACCGCCGCAGCGTACAACATTTCCAACACCACAAACAACCGTAATCACCATTATCTTCATGAACAACTTTAATTAATCATTCCAACCACAACCAACACAATCTCCATCATCAAAATTCATCGTTCTAACCTCACCAGCATCACCAACACCACCAGCACACATAATATCCACCAACACCACAACAACCATAACCACTATCTTCAAGATTTAACGAACCTAAATCTCAATTGGAATCACTGTAAATAAAAAGTTTCGATGTAACCCCAAATTTCAAAACAAAAATGATTCCAACACATACCTCTTCCACCACCGCCGCCACTAGAACCATCACCAACACCATCATCATTGCTTTTTGAGCTTCAATAATTCGAAGAAATTCAACTCTAAAATCATACACACTGCAACAATATCTGGCTTCAATGAATCTAACATGCAAAGATCTCGTTCCATTTTCAACTCGAAAACCAAAAATCGAATCTATCGATCCGAACTGAAAATCATACACACCCAATCTCCACCACCACAACAACAAGAATAACCACCACTATCTTTATCACCAATTTTATCATTCCGACCCAACCACTACCAAAAACAACAAAAACTAGTTATACCACCACCGCCGCCATCACTGTGCACCAAAGCAGTAAACTTAACTAAACAAGAGAAAGAAGATAATCGATGCAATCTCATTTTATCTCCATCACCAATTTAGAAAACGAAGGAATTTGAATTTGGATCTCGTAATCCAAAAAAATAAAAAATAATCAATCACACTTCTCAACTGCTTGTTCATAATTTGGCCGCGCGCTTCACGACGATGGTGAAATTTTGGAAAACGATGATGTATTGTTGATGGTGGCGATGAAGATGGTGGTGGTGGGTTTAGTTTGGTTTAATTTTCGATCGAAGATCTCTCTCCGGGCCTGGGATCTAAATCTCTTCTCTCTCACTCGGGAAATGGTAGTGGTGCTGGTTATGGTGGCGGAGGACGACGTGGTGGTGGCAGCGACGGAGCAGGTGGTGGTAGTTGCAGAGGTGCGATGATGAAGACGATGATGGTGCTGATAAAGAAATCGATGGAGATTGGGAGAGTTTATTTGTAATTGAAATAAAAGAGGAGATGATATCCATGGATGTAAGGGTATATTTGTAATGTTGTCTAATCCTTAATGGATCCCTGATGGGCTTTGGATGGAGAGGGGTATTTTTATTGTAGGATAAGGGTAGTTGTGTAGCCCGTCAGAATTGAGGGCAATTATATAATTCCCACCTAATATAAATCCTAAACTTTAGACTGAAAAGCCCATTATTTTTTAAACCCAACAAGGCAATTGATATTGAAATCTGTTTTTGAGCATACAACATTCTTTTGAGGCATACCTAAGGTTGCCAAATAGGATCACTAAGTTGTAAAACTCATCACCCATTATCCAATTGCTTTAATTAATAATAATGACAATTATTTCCTTACTTAATAAGTGTTAATAATTATGATTAGATTTAATTAGCAATGTTAATAATTGATTAAAGTTAAGTATTAGTGGTGGATTAGAAGAGAAATCACATTTGTGAAAGATAGTTAGAATTTTTAGAGAAGAAAAAGGAGAAGTGAAAAGAAAACTGGTTTTTGAGATTTTTGTGATCAGAAGTGACCAAAATGTGTAATTCAAATCATGAAGGAGAATCCTCATCCCGTGAAGGCAAGGAAATACACATCAGTTACAACGAAGATTGAATTTTTACAAACTTTTTTGGTTGTTCAGTATTAGGTTCGGAGGATAACCTAAAAGCCGAACCTTGTTGGGATGTATAATTTGGCTAATAAATTTATAACCATGTATGACACAAATACTAGTAGTTCGACATATCATTATTAGCCGAACTCGAAATTTGTAGGTTTCGCCCAACAAGTTAAACCCAGTTGCACGTTATTTCCCTTGTGTAGTTATGCCTTTTGGTTTAGATTCCAACAACATTACTCGTGCCTTTAGTTTGTTTTCTAAAAAAAGGTAGAAAATGTACATCAAATATTAGACGTTTAACTAAAAAAATCAAGTTCGGCTAATAAAATATGAGTTTGATTGAAAATCGATACAAGTTCGGCTGAAAATTCAAAAATATGTGTTATAACGGAAAGATGTTCAATTGTTCGTGGGAGATCCATTATTAACCGAACTCACATTTGAAAAGTTTGTGTAAACTAGAGTTAAAATTTCAACCGACATATAGATAATCGAATCGTGGTTATAATGGATGATCAAAGTGATGCGTGTCGTAGATGAACTTGGATTTATCCCGAAATAATATTGGTTCGGAATCCTTCGAAACCAAAATCTAAATTAATCAACTGAACTTAAAAGTTTCCTTCATTATAAACATGTAATTTGGGTTTGGATGAAAACGTCATATTTCGCAGGTCTTGTGTTCTCTACGAACTATTCTTCTGTTTGATTTAATCAACAAAAACAATTGGGAAAAAAAGAGAACAAAGATCCTTAGGGTTCCAACATGCGGATCTCGGAGCAAAATCTCTTGCGTAACGCCACAAAAAGTCGCCAAGACTTGCCAAAAACGCACCAAACAAGCTAATTTCATAGTCGTGGTTATAATGGATGATCAAAGATATATGAATCACCAATTAATCAAAGGTGTCGTCCTCTTCAAAAAAATTCAAAACGGTTTTGACAATGATAAGATCAGGTTAGGAATGCAAACGATTTATGATTACATTGTTATAGGGCCTATGGCCCATGGATGTGCGGTCCACTACAATACTAGGATTTCCGCCCTTTCTTGTATAAATAGAATATCATACCTATGTAATGAGGTTGCCTCTCTGGTTAATGAAAAGTTGTTCTCTCTTCCTTTTCTCTGTTTCTTATTATTACTCCAAAACGTTATCAGCACGAAGCTTCACCGCCGAGCTAAAGTTGGGTTTTGTTCACTCATCTCCTTCGCACGGTTCTTCAGTTCTTCTTGGATTTTTTGGTTTTAATCGAATACCCCATATTAAGAGGTATGTCTAAACAATTTCTATTAAAAAAAAAAAATTGTCTGCCGTGTATATGATTGATCTCTTCTACATGTTCAATTAATCATTTATCCATATGCTTACTTTGATGTGTGTGCTTATATGATTTGATTAGTAGGCATATGTTTGTACTTATACAATTGATTGATTAGCTTGTTGGTCTCTCGAATTTTAAATTTTAAATTTTCTTTTCGCATGTCTTTTCTATTTTGATGATGGTGGTATACATATTATTATGAATCTGTTTCGTCCGTCAAAAAAAAAAAAAAAAAAAAAAAAATAATGATTGATCGATCTGTCTAGTCTGATTTACAATTAACTTGTTTAAAAAAAAAATTTGATTGATTGATAGCATGTCTATACATCAATCTATATTATTTTACTATATATATATATATATATATATATAATTGAATGTCGCCCTTAGATCTGCTCTGTGTACTTTTCTTATTCCACTGTTTTTGTTTGACCGAGATGATATAACATACTATGTATGCTGATATACTTTTTGCTGTAAGATATATATGATCATCATATTTAAATATTATTTTTCTGATAGTGGTGTATTTTTGTCTGTTTTTGTGATCTATATTATGATAGATTGTAGTTAGTATTATATAGTTGTTGTACTATTATTGATGTAACATCTTTTCTTATATTTTAATTTATAAATTATTATATATATGTGTATGCAGACACTATGTCCAACATGATTACTATGTATTTATGAAATGGCTCCCTTATATATGCTTAATGCCATGCATTAAATGTCTGATCGTTTTTGGAAAGAAATAATTAAAAAGAAAAAAAACTGATTTTTCTTTTAAAACTGTGTGTAACGTATGAATGTGTCTTTATTGTTTATTTATTTACATTTAATTCATTTAATTGTAACGTTTGTCTTAATTACTAATAACGTTTGTCTTAATTATGTTAATTGGTGTGTAAATTTATATGAGCATAAATACCGTAATTACTACCCTTCTTTGCTTTAGTTAATTAATAGTATACATGTTAATTAAAAATGAAAAAAAAATGAATTAATTACTTAATGTTAATTAATATATAATATCCATAATTATCTTCAAGATCTCTGCACCATCGATTTTTCAAATCAGATTATGAATATCGAAAGGTTTAAAGTTCAGATGAGTTACAGAACATTTGAGTTCTTATAACATTGGGTTAATTCTGAATTTTTATTGTTATACTTAAGCTTCTAATTGACATGAAATTTGATTTCTTTGTACTGTATTTTCATATTTTAGGGCTGTGATTTTCTAGGAGGAAAAACTAATCAATGGAAAAAAGAGAAATGCTGGTTCTGTGGAACTTTTGAAACATAAAATCACAGGGAAGGTTATGAGGCAAGCTAAGACTCACACGATTTGTGCTAACCATTTGGGTATGTTTTTTTTAATCTTATTTTGGATTCAGTGAGAATATTCAGCTTAAAGTGGTTGACTTACATTACAGCCAAAGGAACTATTTAGAGAACTAACACCAAAAATGTAATTTATGATAAAGCACTCATATGAAGTGCTACTGGAGATTCATATAATCCATTCTGGATGCCCATTAACGTTTGTGTTTTCTATTGTAAAGTAAGGAGGCAGAGCTGCTACAAGGGGATGACTGTGTTGCCAAGTTGACTGAGATATATGGGAGCATCGGTAATCGGAAATGTGACTCCAATAGACGTAAAGATGGTTGGGATGTATAGAGGAAAAGATAATCCACAATACTCACTGGTGCCTCTATATCAATTACCATGTTAATTTCTGAGTTTTCCTAAAAAAATCTCATTGTTCCCCATTATTTTCTTGGTATCCTCTGTATTTCGTACTATATTGACTAGTGAATCAATCTACCAAGTTCTCTTTTTTGTCAGTTTTTGTATTTTATTTTAGTGAATCAATCTTTTTTGTAGATTGATTTTTCTTCTTCATTTTTAGCTTGTTAAAGTATCATCTACTTTTTGTATTATTATTGGATTAATGGATCAAGGGATGAATCAATCAGTCTTTTTTTGTGTGCGATTTGCTTGTTTAACATTTTTTTGTATGTAGTAGTAGTACCAATCTGATTGTTCAGGGATTATTTGATAAAATGGTTTAAAAGGTTAAAGAGCTAACAGTTTGATGAAATAGGTTGCAAGGTAAAAAGCCGCTCATCATGTCAGATATGTACTAATAAATGGTAATGGTTCTTAATGTATATGCAGGATATATTCCCTAAGTAGTCAGACAAACATAAACGGTTTACATTACAGTAATGCAAAATTGTTATTTGCATAGATTGAACTCATGTTCTTATCAAAAATCCGATAAGGTTCAAATTTTCACATAAGAATTCATTCTGAAATTTTCATGAACACAAATACTCAAAAGATATGCAACACAAGTTAAAAGAAACAAAGTTACATGAACCTTGACAATCCGCTATATAATAATTCCATGCGTAGTACTCCAAATGTGTAAACATGTGCATTAGATGATGACAGGGGTTTTCATTCAATGCAGAACTCTGGGGAACCATATCCTAGTATTCGAAAATATCATTATCTCTGTAGACTGTAATCTGTGATCCTAGCATTAAGATCTGTCAACTCAAAAGTATATTTGTTGGCATTAAGTTGCCATGAGGAAGGCTTTGATCATGTAGACAATACAGACCCCGAGCAATATCCACATAGCCTATAGTCTTTTCCTACAAGATGATTGAGAGTATCTTTGTTCTGTTCCGTCAGCAATTGTAATAGTTTTCATCAGAGACGTACTTGATGTAAATACTAAAGTCAACACCGAAAATTGATGAGTGCTAAATAGTGCATATTTATACACCTTTTTATTGGCATTTTACTCATCTTTTGCGCTTAGAAATCAGATATTATCCCAGATTCTGTGTTTTCTTTGTTTTCAAGAATAAATATTTGTATTAATTAATTTTGTGTTTTTAGGTACTAAATAAAGTCCCAGGAGAAATTGAGGAGCCAAAAGAGCGAAGAATTGGAGTCGAGCATCTATGGAGCGGATAGCCAAGCTCCGCGCGCGAACCGCGATCGCAACCCAACTTACAAAACATGGGCTTGAGCTAGACCCGACCCGTGACCCGGATCCGAGCCCGTCTCTTCTGAGACGTTGAGATTTCTATCTCCCTTATCCAACGGTCGCTGCCTCCACGCGCATCGAGATTCGCTGCTCCCGTGCAACACCAGATCACTCCAAATCTCTCTCAGCCCGTTCGGATCTCCCGCCTCGATCCTACGCTCGCTCGGCCCGTCCCATCGACTCTCGCCGTTCATGCCTCACAACAAAACTCCCTATCCCCTACCTCGCCGACCAAACCCTATTTTCTATTCTTTCTTCTCTTTCTTCTCTTTCTTCTTCCCTAGCTCGCAAACTCCATCCTCCACCTTCCCTCTCCCCCGACAAAGCCATCACCACCACCATCTCGTGTCAAACAAGAATAGCCGCACACTCAAAACCCTCTCCGCCTCCCTCTATTTCTCTCATAGTTTCGCCCTAGAGACTAAGTGAGAAATAGAAAGAGAAGAGGATTAGGTCTAGGGTTCTCATACATCAAATCAATCGACACAAGGAAGGCTACCAAACACGAATTGATAGTGGAGAACAATGCGATTCGAGTATGGGTGCGATTGTTTTTGATTTATTTTATCTTTAATTTATGTTTTGAAAATTAGGGTTTATATTCCTTTGCATGTATAAATAGCAATGAACTGGGTGGGTAGAAAGCATGCCTGGGCTAGCCAGTGCTTCAATTAGATTTAATTTCTGTTATTTGTTATTTTTGATGTTCTAAATCAAAGTGCTAGGGTTTGAGATGAAATCCTAGCTTATCACTGTGTTTTTCATAGTTCATGTATTATTCTTGAGTGCTTAATTACTTTTAAGATAGACTTAATCTTAGCATATCAACACATTGCTCTCACAGTGTATGCCAATGCCATGGATACACCGTAGTTAGAATACCCCTGTGATGATGATGCTGCAACTCAAGCCTAATTAGATTGTTATCCATCCTCAGATTGGTTTGTACTCTAAATGATAGGTAATACTTGGGAGAGATATTTTAGTTGTGATTAAGCTATCAAGCGGAGAAACACCTTAGATTTAGGGCGGACTTGACATCTCTCCCTTTTCTCATCATAGGAACAAAAGTAATATCATGAGTTAAAGACACGGTGTAGGTTAGTGGTGGATTTGCAGCCCTAGTATCACCTTTCTATCTCTCGTTTCATTCCTTAGTTAGAGTCACTTGAACATAATCTAGCCGTATCGGCACAAACCCATTGTGTTACATTACCATCACCTGAATTCAGTTTAGTAAGCCCTTTGATCAACATAAGAGCACCACAAGTCCTTGTGGGATCGACCCGTACTTGCCGCGTCTCCGATAGACGCCGTGCACTTGCGGTTATCACCGTAGGCCATAATTTATACACATTCCGAGGCCTACCAAGTTTTTGGCGCCGTTGCCGGGGACTTGGCGCGTGCCTTGCTGATTTTTGGCTAGTACTTCACTGAGTTTCATCCTACCCCTGTACATATTCGCCTGCATTGTTGTTTAACCTTTAGTAGTGTAACTTATAGTCATCTGTAACTTGACTTTTTGTGCTGTAGTGTAACTCAATCATTCAAATATCTGTTTTATACCCTGCATCATTAGCATAACTTAGTGTGCATTGTAGTCATACCATCTGTTAACTTAGTGTGCATTGTAGTCATAACTTGTGCTGAACTCAGCATCTGCCTGCCATTTGTTGCATTATAATCATCTCATCTTAATTGCTTATCTGCACTTGCATTATAGTTTTCCATTTCTGCACCTCCTAATTCATTCCGTTCATTGCATTTTAGTCAGGTCATCTTAACTTCACATTTGCATTCTCATAATATTAGTTTGCATTGCATAACACTCTTACACTTGTAGTATCAGTTGTATATTTCTGTCATATGTGCGCAGCCATTGAATGTGAAAGAATGCACCTTATTGTGTCTTGAGCTGTGAAATTTTGAGAATCTAAATTCCTTGTTGAGCTAGCAGGTACCTCTTGTGCTTGCTGTGCTGCTGAGCAAGCCCAAGGAGTGGGAGAAAAAGGCGCAAAACCTGAGCTTTACAACACCCTGAGCAACCCCTGCAAATCAGGTGCTTGCTGTGCTTGCCGAGCCAAGGAACACAAGAAAAGCGCAGGTCTTGAGGTGAGTAATTGAACATTGTATGCTCTGTGCCATGTAAGCTTGCATCCTGAAAACTTTGTACATATATGCTCTGTGACCTTAAGTGAAGTCAACTGTGATAGTTGACATCAACTACCCCAGTTGACCCCAACACCTCGGAGCATAGCCCTGACCCTGTGCTGTTTAGCCCTGTGCCTTGTGTGAAACCCTGTTGTGCTCAATCTCAGCCCCAAGTGTGAGTTTGAACCCAACCGAGGTTTCCAAGTTTGCATGCTTGAGACCTTGTGGGAGACATCGCACCTGCTAGACCTGTTGAGCCTCTTGAATGCACACACCTTGCATGCTAGCCTGTTGAGCCTGTTGACCTCACTCACCTGTTGCATTAGATACCTTGCCAAGCACCATTCGTAGCTGTAGTTTCAAACTTTCAATCGCCCTGAGCTCCAGCCCCTGAAGCTGTTGAGCCTGTTTGCAAACCCCGTTGAACTGATTGTTCTTTGAAGTATTTGTGCTTACTGTACTCTAAGTCAATCGACCTTGTCCTGTGCACACATCAAACTGTTGTTTTTCTCTTGTGCTTGGCCTCGATCGAGATGCACATAAAATTTGCCAATCAGTGCATGAACCGAGCAACCCGAGAAACTTGAGCAACCTTAGCTTAACCCCACCCGACCCCCTTGCATAGCTGTGTAAGCTCACTAAGCTTGCCCCGCACAAGGTTGTAACATCGAGATTTGCCAATTTTTCTCTTGTCTTGTTCTCGTGAGATGCCAATCTGTGCCTTACCAGGTTGTGCACACGGCCCGATGCTCGAGTTGCCAAACTCGCACATAACTCTGCCCCCGTGCCTCACCATTTAAACCATAAATCAGGCTAGAAACCGGTTTCATCGAGTCACACCATCTTGGCCGCTTAGGCTAAAACCACAAACTGGCCGCACATAGCGAAGCCCAAGTACGGGATCGAACCCTTAAACAGCCAAGCCCATATCAACCGAAGCCATTGGGGTGTTCTGCACACAATCAAGCTCGCACAATCGGGCTAACCACAATCAACCAAATCGTGCCTTTGGGATGTTTATAATCGAAACCCGTTCCATCAAGCTAACTAAACCCATAACCTGGGCTTAAACCAAACCGAGCCCACAGTTCCATCGGGTCAGTACATTCCCAATAAACCAAAAAGAAACCCACAAAAACCAACTCTGTCCCAACCAGCCTGGCTGCAAACAATTAATCCCAACAAAACCAAACCAAATTCCACACAAACCAAATGAGCCCATTTAAACCAAACAAAGTTTTGAGTTCAATTTGAGTGCTAAATCATGTCGGGATTTTTGTCCATAAATCGGGGATACAAACAAATCAATTAGAGAACTTGCTTACGGGCACGCTTCACAAGTATGAACTCCCCACATACCATAGTGATTTTAGGGAATTTTATGAGCCTTCTCCTGCCCCGACCTCACATACCCTAATCATTATGATCACATACATCATCCACCACAGTTGAAAATGAACACTTTTCTCATACCCCGGTCATCACTTTTAGATCAATTAGAAGCTCGATTATCCGCTTTAGAAAGGCAATCTGTCAA
Organism: Papaver armeniacum; assembly: GCA_023531295.1. Classification (NCBI taxonomy): domain Eukaryota; kingdom Viridiplantae; phylum Streptophyta; class Magnoliopsida; order Ranunculales; family Papaveraceae; genus Papaver; species Papaver armeniacum. The sequence continues at coordinate 169,283 of JAJJWW010001346.1, forward strand.
ATCTAATTCCTCTAGGCAATATGAAATTTATGCATGTACCTTATGTGGTAACTTAGACCACACCGCTGAGTATCTTGTTATATTTTGCATGATTTTAGGCAGTCTAGGGAAAACCATGATAATCCAATATACGAAGTGTCTAGAAGTGACTATTGGGACCATAATCAACCTCGCACACATGCATCATTCACCACAGTGGGGAGATGAACAATTTTTATACTCCCCAACTCCTAGTTTGCAATCAATAATGGAAACACTCATGGAGCAAAATGCTAGGCTTGAAATGAATGCAATGCATGACCATCCATATAGCAACATGTCTGAATTTCCCTTCTCTAGTGAACCTCATGCTCAACCATACAATGAATATCCATATGAGGAATGCATACCCACTAGTGAAGACTCTCCTTCAATAGAACAACTCAAAATGATTCTTCAAAGGAACCTGATTGAGTTACAAAATGATATGATTGAAAATAGTGTTTCTAATCTTACTCATACAACTAACACTGAATATGAACCTAATCTAGAGGTAGATGAGTACACTAAAAATACTACAATTTTGAATGGGGAGATGAATTCTTGCTATGATGATGATGATGATGAATATGAAGAGCATGCGTATTTTGAAAATGTAGTAGAATCTTTAGGTTCAGAGACATTAAGTGTCTCTTCTGTGAACCCTATGAATGATGCTTTTTCTGATATTCATGCATGTGATGTTGATGTGGAACCTGTGCAATTGTCCTGTGAAAATGAACATGATTTACCCTCTTCTGACTTTAGGAAAGTGTGTGATGGTACAAATGATTTTATACATAAAAATAACTTAGATGTACCTAACCTCTCTCCTGAGTCACAAATTGAAACTCCTCCACCAAACCTAGGTGTAGTTTGTAACGAAATTGCAAAACCAACTTTTCTGGAAAAATGCCTAACTTAGGCTTAGAGCTTTGTGCTTCCCAAGTCCTCTTGGACTATTTTGCATCAAAGTATGACACCTTTAGGGAACCACAGTTGGTATGTGTATGTCTGCCTGTTCTTAGCAATACTCATTTTGAGTTAGACCTTTTGCATGATGTACCTTTAAAATTGCAAGATTTTGTGCTCCCAAACACACCCGTTCACAAGTTTAGGTTTGGGGAAGCTCATTCACATACACGTCTTACTTGCACTATCATATTATATTTGTGTAAGGCTGTTAATGTGTGTACATATTTTCTATTGGGTTGATCCTCAACTCTTTAGATTGTTAGTGTATGGTGAATTTTCATTGTATATATCCAGTAGGACTTGTTAAAATTTTTCTTTCTTGAATCGGTTGAGTCTTCTTGTACATATTTTGTGCTAATCCGATATGATCTCCGTTTAGAATGTTGGATTCTAGCCTTGACTAAAGAAGCTCAACCTTGCTCCTGCCGACATCCGGTAATCTCTTCCCTTTTCTCTTATCAGCATAGTTCTCTCAGTATGTGACTCGTTTAAATTTTTCTATATGTAGACACATTGAGTACAATGTTTGATTTAGGTTTGGGGGTGCATTTGCATATTTTTGCATATAGAGTTTTTAGTCTTTTTAATCTTTTATTTTCCAAAAAAAAAAAAAAAAAAAAAAAAAAATTCAAAACTATTTTTGTAAAAACCTCCAACTTTAAGAGATTTTAGAGTCACTAGCATGCTTCTAGCTATGTTTACATAGAGAATTTTTTCTGACTGAAATAACAAGTTAGAAGTGAGAACACAATCGGGTTTCTTAGTTGATTAGAGCGTTAAAGTTGGATTTAACCATACCGGAGGGCGAATTAGGTGATGTTTAGATATTCGGTAGTAGAATTGTGATCACCCATAGTGGAGACTACCCATTTTACATCAAGTGAGGCACCAACCTTCAATTTTTGCAACTTTCTAGAAAAGCCGTTAGAGTGTGTGTCACCGTACATCAATTAGGGTAGGAATGGTGAGCTACCCAACTTCGCACCAATTTCAGCACTACTTTTGATCTCTTGAGTGCTAGTTTTTGTCAATCATGAGGGTGACGTCTAAAGAAGAAAACTCCTTCTAAATATCGATTTGCAGTTAGCATCACTCTCTCTCTCAATCAACAGATGATGAGTGCCAAATAGTGCATATTTATACACCTTTTATTGGCATTTACTCATCTTTGCGCTTATAAATCGGATATTATCCATATTGTATTTATTGTTTTCAAGAATAAATATTTATATTAATTAATTTTGTGTTTTTAGGTAATGAATAAAGCTCGGAGAATCTGAGGAGCCAAAAGAGCGAAGAGGTGGAGTCGAGGCATATATGGAGTAGATAGCCAAAGCCGCGCGGAGTGGTTACAAACCAACAAGGAAGACATGGGCTAGAGCTACCGGAAAACCCCGGATCGAGCCCGTCTCTCTCGAGACGTTGAGATTTCTTTCTCCCTTATCCAACGGCCGCCGCTTCCACGTGCATCGAAGATCGCCGCCTCCCGTGCTACACCGGATCACGCCAAAACCGCTTACTTCCTCGCCGTTCGCATCTTCTCCGGCCTAGATCCAATGCTCGCCGCAGCCTTCCCCATCAAATCTCGCCGTCCCTGCCTCACAACAAAATCTCCATACCCTATACCCACTCGAGCAACCCTAGTCTTCTCCTCACTTTCTCTTTCTTCTCTTCCCCTCTGCAGAGCTCCACCCCCATGCCTTTGCAGAGCCGCACCATCACCACCATCTCCTCTTCTGTCACCATCTCCACCACACGACACCAGAGCCAACTACCACCCTTTCCGCCACACCCAAAGTGTGTTTATCTCTAAAATAGCTTCTCAAAACCCTAGAAGCTATGTTAAAGATAAACAAACCTAGGGTTAGTACTATGTCCAATCAATCCATCAAGGGAGTTCTCTGAGCACGAATTGACAAGAGGGGAAGCGGATACGTAGTATGGGTTCGAGTTATTATTCATTTAATTTCTATTTTTAATTTAATTAGGGTTTGTATTTTGGGGATTTCTGTGCATGTATAAATAGCAGTGAGGGGTTTGTGTAGAAAACATGCTCAGGCTAGCTAGGTGCTTCACTTAGTTTTAATTTGTAGTTTTATTTCTTTAGTATTTGAATCATGTTCTAAATTCTTTTGCTAGGTGTGTCGTTGAAACCCTAGATTATATGTTAGGTAATCATGTTGATGTTGTTATTGTTATGCTTAATAGAAATAGGAGTTTAATTAGCAAATTGATCAACTTCTCCTGTGATTGGCCGCATCTGTAAGAAGACAAATTCAATACTAGGGGAGAATTAGAGTAGAATGGCCACTAAATCCTTCATGTGAGACCTCCATGGAAGAAGAATCGAGTGCTTAATAGGATAGGAATGTTGTGTAGCTAATTATTCTCAGGAACCCGTGATAGAGTGTGCTGTAATAAGACACTCTATACTAGGGGGATTAGGAAGATTAGTTGACACATAATACCTTAGAATCTTCCCCTGAAAGATACAACAACACAACCTCGATTGAATTGCCTTAAAGCATAGTAGTCCGGAGGTGGAATCAACTATCCTAGCACTCTCCAATTTGTCACGGTATTTTCCTTGCCTTAGTTTAGAATCACTAAAACAACTTCACAGTCGTTTCTACGACACAAAACATTAGCTCTGTCACTTGTTACAATATCACTTAGAATTCGGCTAAGCATAGCCTTGATCACTTATCTGCATCACAAGTCTCCGTGGTTCGACTCGTATTTGCCCCGTGCTTCATAACGGACACCGTGCACTTGCTAGTTACAAGGTAGGCTTAAATAGAAACACCTTTCGAGGCCTACCAAGTTTTTGAGCGCCGTTGCTCGGGGACTTGGCGTGTGCCTCCGTGATCCATCGCTTGTCTTTACCGAGATTTATTCATCCCCAGCACATATCTAGTGTAACTTAGTTTCCATTGTTATACTTCAATTTTTGTAGCTGAGCTTCCCCGTAGTGTAACTTAGTTTAATTTTTCTTATAAATCGCATATCAGTAACTTAGTTCAACCATCTTTGCATCATCTTGATGGTTAGTTCGCATCTCATGCTAGCTGTTTATCATCTGTGAACAAACCATTGAAGGTAGAAGAAGCTTGCACCTCATCTCTCACATTTGCTTCAACTCAGCTTCACTGTGACCTCCACTTCTCATTGCTAAACCCTCATCTAGGTTAGCTGACATTGTAGTAGTTCTGTTCAGCAAGTCTGGGTACTAAATTTCTGTCCTGAGTAAATAGGTACCTACCTGTGCTGCTGTGCTGTGCAACTGAACTTGCTGGTGCTTGTCTGTGTGGAGCAGCTGAACCAGCCTCATTGAAACCAAAGAAAAGTGCGCGAACCCAGGTGAGTACTTGAACTTGTATGCCCTGTTCGGTGCGGTTGAACCTTATCATGTCAACTCTGTTGAGCCAAACTCCAGCTCCCTCAAGCCGCGAGTTTGAACTACAACTAAGAATTCCAAGTTCATAATTGCGTACCATGACCATAACTCACCCTGTTGTTGTTTGCCTTGGTCAGCAGCTCGTGCTTGTATGCAAACCCTGAGTGTTGTGTTGTGTGGTGTTGTGAAAACCCTGAGTGAAAACCCTGTGAGTAATCTTTGTTGCTAGAATTGCCATTCTATACCTGATGTGTTCTGTGCCATGTACCATTTGCATCACCTGTTGAATGCTAAGCTTGTTGAGATGAGATTGAGCCATAACACGCATATTGGAGTACCCGTGTTATCCGTTGATCTTTGTGTGTAACCCTTTAACCTCCAATCTGCCCCGAGCCCAGCCCCGCGGCTGTTGAGCCTCAACTAGCAAACCTTGTTAAGCCAACTTGTTGTCAAACCAACCGAGCTTGTGAGCTATCTCGCCTCGGGTAACATATTGGCTAGCTAGGTGATACTTATTTGCAACCTTGTTGAGTTTGTTAAGTCCGTATGCCTTGTGAGTTCTCAGGCATTAGTTATTGGGTCGAATTAGCCATCTCTTCACCGAGAGGCCCGAGCTTTGACAAGGCCCGAGCTCCACCTCCGGCCTCTGGAGTCAGTGAGTTTGAGCACAACTCGTAGAGCATACCGTGAGCCACCATTAGCTATAGAACCAAGCTCTCACCCGTGAAAACCAAGTTATTGTGTGGCTCGAGCATCATTGTGTGGCCTGAGCTAGCTCAGGCTATAACCCGTTAGTGCCAAACCCCCGACCTCGAAGCCGCTGAGGGTGATTTGTAACTCTAGACAGCCTAAGTCGGCGCAACCTCACCCGAGTGTGCACCTATATCCGTGCTTTGCGTCCGACCAAGCTCATGCAAATTGTAACATCCGGGCTACTTAGGCTAAAACTCAACTGTGGCCGCAACCAAACCGAAACCCGCTCACTCGGGTAACACAAACTCGGGCCGCACATGAGCAGAAGCCCAACCACCGGATCGAATCCTCAAACACCCAAGCCCATATCAACCGAAATGCCACTGGGCCCGCAAGCAAACCGAAGCCCACAACCACTCAGGCCCTACCGTGCATCCGGGCTCTACTGGCGATGTACATACCATCAGTCTAGCCGCTTCTACCTAGTTGGGCTCATCGCTCGGGCTTAAGCTAAACTAAGCCCACATCTGCTTGGTTGTGCACACAACCATCGGGTCAGTCTAAACAACCACTTGGGCTTATACCAAACCGAGCCCAACCTCAACCCTAAACCGGCGTGCAGGCTTCACAAACTCGGGCTTCAAACAACAAATCCCAAACAAACCAAAACCAAATTGAGCCCACAACAACTTGGGCTTCCCACATAAACCAAAGCTCCCAACAAAACCAAATGAATCCCATTGAAACCAAATCCCAATAAACCAAAGCCCACATAAACCAAACTAAATTTTGAGTTCAATTTGAGTACTAAATCATGTCAGATTTTGGTCCGTATCCGGGGATGGAACCAAATCCCTGTAGAGCTTGCTTACTGGCATCTTTCACAGGATGAACACCCCACATACCATAGCTGACTTTAGGGAATTTTACGTAGCCTTCTCGTGGCCTCCGAACTCACATACCCTAATCATTATGATCACATACATCATTCACCACAATGGGAGATGAACAATTTTGTACTTCTCAATCTGTGGAGGAAAATCTTAGACTCATCGAACAAAATAATGCTAGGAGTGTATCGCATGATAAACCATATAGCATTGATTATGAATTTCCTACTTTTGAAAACTCTCCTTTCATCGAACCACATAATGAAATTCTGAATTGATTCAAAACCTTGACCAAAGGACTCATGAGCTTAGAACTCAAATTGAGTCAAATCATGATGCACTAAATGAGGAAATGGAGGACTTTCAAAATGAAATGTTTATCACCCATAATGAAAATAGTATGCCTAATCTTACTGTGCAATTGATATTGCATATGAACCTGTTTCAAATGATGGGACTAGAAATACTATGATTTTTAATAAGGAAATGCATTTGCTATGATGATTGATGATGATGAATATGATATGTTAGAAGAGCATGTGCATGCTGAAAATATGATGGAATCTTTTGGTTCGTAGACGTTAGGCGTCTCTTGTGAACCCTATGAATGATACTTCTTCTAACATTCATACATGTGATCTTAACTATGAGCTCAGTCTTTGTGAAATTCTTCTGAATGTGAGCATGCTACACAACTTGTTTGTGACTTAAGAAAGGATGAATCTTCGTTGACACTAATGTTCTCTTGGATCATAATATTATTTCTGTGTCTGATTCCCTCCCCATGTCACAATATGTTGCCTCCTCAGATGAATTTGACATGGAAATCGATGAATTATCCCGTGAAATGAAACATGATTTACCCTCTCTCGACTTTGTAGGAAAGTGTGTGATGGTACAAATGATCTTATACATGAAAACAACTTAGATGTACCTAACCTCTCTCCCGAGTCACAAATTGAAACTCCTCCACCAAACCTAGGTGTAGTTTGTAACAAAATTGCAAAACCAACTTTTCTAAGAATGCCTAATTTAGGCTTAGAACTTTGTGCTTCCCAAGTCCTCTTGGACTATTTTGCATCAAAGTATAACACTTTTAAGAAGCCACGCTTGGTATGTGTATGTTCATTGCTTAGCAAAACTCATTTTCGAGTTAGACCTTTTGCATGATGTACCGTTAAAATTGCAAGATTTTGTGCTCCCCAAACACACCTGCTCACAAGTTTAGGTTTGGGGAAACTCTATTCACATACACACCTTACTTGCATTATCATGTTATATTTGTGTAAGATTGTTGATGGTTGTACATATTTTCTATCGGGTTGATCCTCAACTCTTTAAATCGTTGGTTACGGTGAATTTTCATTGTATATATCCAAGTAGGACTTGTTAAATTTTCTTTTCTTGAATCCGTTGAGTCTTCATGCGCATATATTATACTGTCAAATGCTGATCTCAGATTGAGAATGTTGGATTCATGCCCTTCAAAGCTCAACCTTGCTCCTGCAACATCGGTAATCTCTTCCCTTTTATCTTTTCAGCATAGTTCTCGTGGTACGTGACTGTTTAAATTTTCCTATCATGACACATTGAGGACAATGTTTGATTTAGGTTTGGGGTGTGCCACATACTTACGATTGCATTTGCATTTAGAGTTTTAGTTTTAGTCTTTTATTTTATCTTTACTTCAAAAAAAAAAAAAAAAAAAAAACTCTTGCTGTAAAACCTCCAGCACAGATTTTGGGAGTCGCTGGCGTGGCGCTACAACCTTGCTATGTTAATGGGGGTACAGTGCAAGGAAATAAGGGAGCTTAGAGTGCGGAGAACTGTCGGGTTTCTTAGTTGATTAGAGCGTTAAAGTTGGATTTAACCATACTAGGAGAGGCGAATTAGGTGCTGTTTAGATATTCGGTAGTAGAATTGTGATCACCCATAGTGGAGACTACCCATTTTACACTTGCTTATGCACCAACCTTCAATTTTTGCACTTTCAGAAAAGTCACAGAGGCGTGTCACCGCACGCTAATTCCGGTAGGGAATGTGGTGAGCCACCCAACTTCGCATCTGCATTTTCAAAGACTACTTGATCTCTTGAGTGCTAGTTTTTGTCAATCATGAGGGTGACGCCTAAAGACGAAACTCCTTCTAAATACCCCATTTGTAGTTAGCATCATTCTCTCTCTCTCAATCAGCAAGACCCATAAACACATCATCAAGCCAAGAACCTGAGTTAATCGCATTACGGAAAGAAAAATTGATATAGTCCAAGCGTTTACGTGCAACAAAGAAAAGAAAATAGGATGAGAATTAATAAAATTTATAAAATCAAGACAATACAAGTTGTGGAAAAATAGAGTGATAAAGTCCTTTGTCCATGGAGTTAGTTGTTTCATTATTTGTATTTGTATTTTTATTTTCACTTATGTCAGAAAAAAAAAAAAAAAATAAAAAAAAAAAATATTGTAGTTTATTCTTGCTACCACCATGGTAAAGAAGAATTTAAAAGAAAAATCCAAACAACAAGGAATTTGAATAGAAAAGTTAAAAATTGTCAAGTTTTGTGAAGTTTGAAGTTCGTCATCAACATTTGAAGATCAAGACCGAAGATTGAAGACGTTTCTATGGTTCTTATGAGAGAGTGATATTAATTGCCGATCGGGTGAGAAGTGAGTGAGTACTCCCACCCTCTGCTAATGGTTGATTTCCTTCCTTAGAGATCATCGTAAAAGATTCTTTTGTCCACATTTCGGTGGAGTCTCCTGCATTTTATTTTGAAGGTTATCCTTCTTACCTACAACGTGTGCAGGATTTCTCTTTATTCCCCGCTCGCACACATGAGAGACTAAAAAGCGATCTCTTTGAGTGCAATTATCATAAAACCCTAATGGTGAGGCAGTGGTTGAGACTTATGATCACAATCGAATCCGAATTCTTTCATATGGTATGGTTACTTCTCGCTCAAAGACTTAAGGATGAGAATGCGTTCTTCGATAGTTCTAACTTCACATTAGCATGCGTAAACTCTATGTCCTCATAGCTTCTCGGAGGCTTGAGACTCTTTTACACTCGAAGTTGAGAAGGTTTTGTGGGTACACCTCTGGTAAACCCTCACGAGACTACAACTCGTCCACTAGGGACACCTAGGGGTTTAAAGGCTTAGGCATACGCTAAATGCATTCGAGAGACCGCGACATGGGTATAGTTAGGATTTCTTCATTTCGTTTCACTTGAGGACAAGTAAAATTCAGTGTTTGGGGGTATTTGATGAGTGCCAAATAGTGCATATTTATACACCTTTTATCGGCATTTTACTCATCTTTTGCGCTTATAAATCGATATTATCCCATATTCTCGTATTTTCTTTGTTTTCAAGAATAAATATTTATATTAATTAATTTTGTGTTTTTAGGTAATGAATAAAGCTCTGAGAATCTGAGAGCCAAAAGAGCTAAGAATTGGAGTCGAGCATCTATGGAGTAGATAGCCAAAGTTCGCGCGCGAATTAGTTACAAACCAACAAGGAAGACATGGGCTAGAGCTACCACAATTCCTGATCCGAGCCCGTCGATCTTCCGAGACGTTGAGATTTCTTTCTCCTTATCCAACTGGTCGCTGCCTTCCACGTGCATCGAAGATCGCCGCTCCCGTGCTACACCGCATCACGCCAAAACCGCTTACTTCCCTCTACTGCCTTCAGATCTTCTCCAGCCTAGATCCAATGCTCGCTGCAGCCTTCCCATCAAATCTCGTGCCTCGCCTCACAACAAAATCTCCATACCCTATACCCACTGAGCAACCCTAGTCTTCTCTCACTTTCTCTTTCTTTCTTCCCTCTCAGCAGCTCCACCCCCATGCCTTTGGCAGAGCCGCACCATCACCACCATCTCCTCTTCTCGTCACCATCTCCACCACTCGACACTGTGAGCCAACTACCACCCTTTTCCGCCACACCCAAAGTGTGTTTATCTCTAAAATAGCTTCTCAAAACCCTAGAAGCTATGTTAAAGATAAACAAACCTATGGTTAGTACTATGTCCAATCAATCCATCAAGGGAGTTCTCTCGAGCATCTAATTGACAAGAGGAGGAGCTGACACAGGAGTATGGGTTCGAGTTATTATTCATTTAATTTCTATTTTTAATTTAATTAGGGTTTGTATTTTGGGGATTTCTGCATGTATAAATAGCAAGTGAGGGGTTTGTGTAGAAAACATGCCCTGGGCTAGCCATAAGGCTTCACTTAGTTTTAATTTGTAGTTTTATTTTTGTATTTGAATCATGTTCTAAATTCTTTGCTAGGGTGTTGTTGAAATCCCTAGATTATATGTTGTAATCATGTTGATGTTGTTATTGTTATGCTTAATAGAAATAGAGTTTAATTAGCAAATTGATCAACTTCTCCCGTGATTGGTCAGTATCTGTAAGAAGACAAACAATACTAGGGAGAATTAGATAGAATGGCTACTAAATCCTTCATGTGAGACCTCCACGGAAGAAGAATCGAGTGCTTAATAAGATAGGAATGTTGTGTAGCTAATTATTCTAGAACCCGTGATAGAGTAGCTGTAATAAGACACTCTATACTAGGGGGATTAGGAAGATTAGTTGACACATAATACCTTAGAATCTTCCCCGGAAAGATACAACAACACAACCTCGCTTGAATTGCCTTAGCATGTAGTCCTGGAGGTGGAATCAACTATCCTAAGCACTCTCCAATTTGTCACAGCATTTTCCTTGCCTTAGTTTAGAATCACTAAAACAACTTCACATGCTTCTACGACACAAAAACATTAGCTCACACTTGTTACAATATCACTTAGAATTCGCTAGCATAGCCTTGATCACTTACTCGAGCATCACAAGTCTCCGTGGTTCGACTCCGTATTTGCCCCTGTGCTTCATATACAGACACCGTGCACTTACGTATTACAAGTAGGCTGCAAATAGAAACACCTTTCGAGGCCTACCAACGCACCCATAGAAACACATCATCGCCAAGCAAACTAGAGCATCACTCGAATATCGAAAGAAAAGTTGAGATAGTCCAAGGTTTACAAGCAACAAAGAAAAGAAAAGAAAATAGAGATGAGAATTAATGAAGTTTGTAAAAATTAAGTTTTATCGCTTTTATCAGAATTTAAAAAAAAAAAAAAAAAATTTGCGTGTGTTGTATTATTATTATTTTCATTTCATGTATTATAAAAATATATATATATATATATATATATATATATATATATTTATTTAGTCAAGTTTTTGTAAAGTTCAAGTTCATCATCGCTATTGAAGCATCGAAGACCGAAGAGTGAAGACGTTTCTATGGTTCTTATGAGAGAGTGATATTAATTGTCGACCAGGGTGAGAAGTGAGTGAGTACTCCCACCCCTTGCTAATGGTTGATTTCTTTTCTTAGAGATCATCGAAAAGATTCTTTTTGTCCACACCTCCGTGGAATTTCCGTATTTTATTTCAAGGTTATCCTTCTTACTCTACAACGTAGCGTGATTTCTCTCTTTATTCCCGCTCGCAGCACACGAGAGACTAAAAAGCGATCTTTTTGAGTGCAATTATCATAAAACCCTAATGGTGAGGCAGTAAGTCGAGGCTTATGATCACAATCGAATCCGAATTCTTTCATATGGTATGGTTACTTCTCGCTCAAAGCACTTAAGGATGAGAATGCGTTCTTCGATAGTTCTAACTTCCGTTACTAAGCATGCGTAAACTCTATGTCCTCATAGCTCCTTGGATGCTCGAGACTCTTTTACACTCGAAGTTGGAGAAGGTTTTGTGGGTACACCTCGTGTAAACCCTCACGAGACTACAACTCGTCCACTAGGGACACCTATGGGTTTAAAGGCTTAGTGCATACGCTAAATGCATTCGAGAGATCTACGACAAAGGGTATAGTTAGGATTTCTTCATTCCTCAGCTTCACTCTGAGGACAAGTAAAATTCGTGTTTGGGGGTATTTGATGAGTGCCAACATAGGCATATTTATACACCTTTTTATCGGGCATTTTACTCATCTTTTTGCGCTTAGAAATCGATATTATCCCGTATCCGTGTTTTCTTTGTTTTCAAGAATAAATATTTGTATTAATTAATTTTGTGTTTTTAGGTACTAAATAAAGTCCTGGAGAAATCGAGGAGCCAAAAGAGCGAAGAATTGGAGTCGAGCATCTATGGAGTGATAGCCAAGCTCGCACGCGACTACCGGCCGCAACCCAACTTACAAAACATGGGCTTGAGCTAGACCCGACTCGTGACCCGTGATCCGAGCCTGGCCTCTTCGAGACGTTGAGATTTCTATCTCCTCATCCAATCTGTCGTCGTCTCCACGCGCAAGTCGAGATTCGCCGCTCCCGTGCAACACTCGCATCACTCCAAATCTCTCTCACCTGCTTCGGATCTCCTCGCCTCGATCCCTACGCTCGCTGCGCCCGTCCCATCGACTCCTCGTTGTTCATGCCTCACAACAAAACTCCCTATCCCCTACCTCACTGACCAAACCCTATTTTCTATTCTTCTTCTCTTCTTCTTCCCCAGCTCGCAAACTCCATCCTCCACCTTCCCTCTCCCCGACAAAGCCATCACCACCACCATCTCGTAGTCGGCACGAACAAAGAACTGCGCACTAAAACCCTCTCTCGCTTCTCCCTCTATTTCTCTCATAGTTTCGCCTCTGTAGACTAATGTGAGAAATAGAAACAGAAGAGGATTAGGTCTAGGTTCTCATACATCAAATCAATCGACACAAGGAAGGCTACCAAACACGAATCGATAGCGGAGAACAACTGATTCCGTAGTATGGGTGCGATTGTTTTTGATTTATTTTATCTTTAATTTCTGCTTTGAAAATTAGGTTTATATTCCCTTCGCATGTATAAATAAAGCAATGAACTCGGGTGGGTAGAAAGCATGCTCGGGCTAGCCAATGCTTCAATTAGATTTAATTTCGTATTTGTTATTTTTGATGTTCTAAATCAAAGTGCTATGGTTCGAGATGTAAACCCTAGCTTATCACCGTGTTTTTCATAGCTCATGTATTATTCTTGAGTGCTTAATTACTTTTAAGATAGTACTTCTAATCTTAGCATATCAACACATTGCTCTCACAATAGTATGCCAATGCCATGGATACACCGTAGTTAGAATACCCTCGTGATGTATGATGCTCGCAACTCAAGTCTAATTAGATTGTTATCCATCCCTCGATTGTTGTACTCTAAACAGTATTAGTAATACTGGGAGAGATATTTTAGTTGTGATTAAGCTACTGTTTGAGAAACACCTTAGATTTAGGCGCACTTGACATCTCTCCCTTTCTCATTGCAGTGAACAAAAGTAATATCATGAGTCAAGACACAATGTAGGTTAGTGTGGATTTGCATCTCTAGAGTATCACCTTTCTATCTCTGTTTCATTCCTTAGTTAGAGTCACTTGAACATAATCTAGCCGTATTTCCAGACAAACCCATCGTGTTACATTACCATCACTCCGAATTCACTTTAGTAAGCCCTTTGATCAACATAAGAGCACCACAAGTCCTCCATGGGATCGACCCGCACTTGCCGCGCCTTCCGATGACATCGTGCACTTGCAGTTATCACCGTAGGCCATAATTTATACACATTCTGAGGCCTACCAAAAATCCAACAATATAATAAGAATTAGATAGAATCTTCCACCATCCATAATGAAGAGAGTTTAGATGTAGCATTCCAAGTATTCAAAATCACATAAAGCTGTCTATTAACAAACATTTGCTACCATTAACTATAAGAAATACATATACTCAAGAAGCATGGATTAACAAACAAAAGAGAAAGGCTACTGTATTGATCCAGATGATAAAATAATCGACAAAACTAACAACAAAAAATGCAACCTAAAGAACTTGCCTAGAATCCAAAGATCAAGTCTCAGAATGCTTTTATATAGATGCAGACACTAAGTGGTTCACCTATTGAGTACATTGAGCATATACCCGAGCCATAATTCGAGGAAGCATCAAGTAATTATATTTTTTCCGTGACTTGTGCTCCGAATAACTCAATTCGCCACCGTAATTGATCGAAGCTTCATTTCTCGTACCAGATCAATGTCAACCATTCTCGAAAAGGCATTGCATTAGTACATTTAGAGTCGAACTTGAAGTCGCGATTTCCCATACCAAATTAGTGTCTAAAATTGCTTTTGGAATCTCTTAAATGAATATACCAAGTACTAATTCATCAATTTCCATACTAATAGTGAATAACTTAATAGAATCGAATCTTTTACAAAAACGTTGAGACAAAATAGAATAAAAATAGTTTATCATCTCATCAACGTTAGACTTTTATCAACACTTTCCCAATTCACCATCTCAAAAAAGTTTATCTCAGCAATCCTTCCTCACTATTAAGTCCAAAGTATCCAATGCATCGATTCAAAAACATAAATAGAATAATAGTCTATATATAAAACGAAATCAACAAAGACATACAACTACCTGATTCAAAAACTGATCTAGCTTCCATCGATTAAATTTCCGATTAAGTCGAAAACTTAAACTTGGATGCCGCACTCGATCTCTTCTGGCAAAACACCTCCTCTCATGGATCTCGTGTTTGAAGTTTTAGATTACATCTGAGATTTCTTTGATTTGTTACTTCATTAGAAAACCTACAAATTAAAGGAATTAAACCACGTAAGCCAAAAAACTAAAAAGCTAAAAGTAAAAGTCAAGTCAAACCACGCCACATCGCAAAGCGGGTTTGACCGGTGGGATTGAGTGAGTGGGCTAAACAGACTATCGAAAATATTTTCAT